>JAULBS010092367.1:0-17231 GCA_032355785.1 Symmetromphalus regularis | reverse complement strand
ATATAAATTATAATACAAATAAACCAGAAAAAAGAAAGGAAACAAGAAAAAACGCGTTTTTTTATATTTTTTTATTTGCCATATACATGTATAATGATCATGGCTTAAAGGCATATTCCTACGGAATTTAAGGCTCTTTGTGCTCTAAATATTAATTACAAATGAAACTTACATGCATTTGTGATACTACATATCGCTTTTATATAACGCAAGACGTTTTATCTGACCATCGTATAGGGAATTCGAGTTTATGGTTTATGATTTATTTGTCCGTGAGCATAATTCATGATTATTAAATATTGATGCGGTGGTTATGTAAGTAGTTTGGATGAAGTATTTTTTATGGACAAATCAAATGTTTATATTTACAATTAATTCTGTGTTTGGAAATTAATTAGGTCAAGGGTCCGTGGGAGTATGCGTTTAAAGTATCTCAGAGGTTTTGATATACATACTTCGCTGGTGCAGATGGAATATTAGTCGACACAAATTAATTATGGTCACTTCTTTGGCGTAAATCTTCATTTTTGTTTTATAGTGTCGTTAACAATTCAGTTCGTAAAATTGATTTCACTGTAGTTTTAAAACTGTATACTATTTACAGAACTGAACATCCTCCTAATTAAATGCCCTAGAAACACTGTAAATAAAATAAAACGTCTTTAAATAAAGAACAGGAACTGACATTTTAAGAAAAGTAGCCTAAACGCTCAACAGATAAATCTAATGACCTCCAGGGGCGCCTATGTTAACTGTCGTTTGTCATTCACGTGCAGAATATACTTGGTTTTTCTCTGACGGATTTCCGGTAGATGACGACATTCTATATTGCTGATCAGTGAGAGAAGTCTTGTTTTCATCAAATAACACTTAATCCTTGTGTATCTTATTGCGAATGTATGCAAGATAGATCAAAGGTCACAATGTAAAATGAGATATACAAAATAACGATTGTTCTTTTTTCTGTGATGCTTCGAGTCACGTAAAAACTTACCTATAACTATAAGTAGGCCTATCTGTATACACTTCTAAACAAGACCGGTAACCTGGGTAGAATGGGTGCAAATAGTTTTTAAAAATCGAGATCTTACGTTTTATCTTCTAGGAAAAACCTATTAGAACCAACCTGGAATCGATATGTGTAGAATTATGTTAAACTTAATTCTCGAACTTTCATGTATCGAATACTCGGTTATTACGTGATGGCTATCCATTATATTGGCTAGCTAAAATTTTCACTATCTTATTATATAATAATATAATTAACGTTTTCTTCAGTTTAAAAATATGTAATTACACAGCTGTCTCCTTTTCTAATGTTAGACCTATGTTGGTTTGCATATTATCTCTATGCACTGATCCATATTTATTTTTGTTTTTTAATTATTATTTTTAAAATATGAGACTTCTGCATATCTGGACAAATTTTTTCCATAGATAAAAAAAAATAATAATAATAATTTAAACAAAAAAAATCCTCTTAATAGTTGAAAATGTTATATTTCTGAACTGCTATTCTAGTAAATTAGCGTCAATCCAAATTTGCATTTACGGACCTCGACAGATTTAGGGGGTACGTGCGCACCCGTCGCACGCCCTCCCCCTCCCTCCCTGCCAACGGGCCTGGTCTGGACAAATTTTTCCCATTGACGACAAAACAATACTGACTGTTCCACAGCAATACGCCGTAAAACATGCACAGCCCTTGTTACAATTTGATCCAATCTGAAACCAGTCTACATGTCACCATCCATTGCCTAACAAGAAGCTTGTCTTTATTATTTACAAGAGGAAAATTGTTTACTGCCTTTATGTGAGTATGTGACAATTTCATTCATACATCAGACGAAGCCATGGTTCTCGCGCCAAATCTTACATCACTACGCATAACACGGCGCACCTTCCGGATGTTCTATACTGTCTTCAGGCTGACGTCTGGTTTTGGTGATCTAGACAAAACTTGACAAATGTTTTCCATAAACATCTTAGTTGTCACCCAAATTATATTGACCAACAGTGGTGGTTAAGATGTGGTGACTGAAAACGCACGAAACAAGAAAAACATGTTATAAAATCAAATCATATAATTGTATCTAATCTTAAAAATGTTCAATTCCGAAATTACTTTAAGTATTAATAGTCATATAAACACTGTTTCTGACTGTCCAACAACAGAATATTTTCATGGTAAAATTCATAAAGGTTGTTGCTAAGGAAGGAAAATTTAATATAATTTTTTAAATATCCATTATACATTTCTGAATTAAGTACACCTAAAAGCTTACAGAAACCACTTTTCTAATTACTTTAGACAACTGTTTTATCATTGTTAAGAACATTTGCTAAGAACACCTTGTTGATTACTAGGGAAAGAAACACCATAAATACTCTTATATGTTAAACGTACGTTAAACATGCGTTCTGTTAAACGTATGTTCAAGAAACGTATGTGAAACATGTTCTCAAACATATGTTTATCATAACGTATGTTCAACATATGTTTGACATATGTCGCCAAGTTACATGTGAAACATGTGGCTATTTTTGCTGTGTTTAAAACATGCCTTATCATAAAATGACTTTATAAATATCGTCTTTAACAAAAAAACAAAAACAAACAAAACAAACAAAAAATATTCTTCAGTTGTGAAAATAATCATTTTGAAATATTATAATGACGACACGTTCGTTGTGTACAATATGCGTACAATCATTTACACAACAGTAAAGATGGTCGTAATGGCTACAGAAAGATATAGGATGATTTGTTATATATGATGATATGTTAAACGTATCATTTTCCAGACTATGTTCTTCTTTTCCAGGATGCTTACGTTTTGAAATTATTTTGAAATTTAAAATGACTGAAGTGGCAGTGCTCATAAAAAGTTACCATAACTTGTTTGTAGGAGAAGAATAATAATAATAACAGCGTTGTAAAAACAAAAATAATAATAATAAAAAATAAAATAAAATAATAGTTTTAAAAATAAAATAATAATAATAGTAATACTGTTAATAATAATAATAATAATAAACCATCATGAATAAAACGATAATGACATTCGACCGTAGATATTTCTAACAGGTGTGGCCGTATTTACTTACAACGACATTTCCAATTAATGATAAATTTATATGGTCATTTCCGGCCACTGCCGAGACAAATTTACCCCGTCCTGGCGACCTTGGGTCCGATATGAAGAGGTCGAGGTGTCATAAGGAATGTAGTTCCATACAATCAGTCAAACAAGCTTCCGTCTACCTTTCAGTTTAAAAAGGTGTGAAATATTTCCATAGTAAGGGAGTGCTCTCGTGTTATTTACGTATCCCGCTGTCGGTGTAAATTGTCTTTTTAGTACCAACATTCTAACATAGAGCATGATATCTGTAGTTACTATCAGGAGAGAATGGTTGAGTAGGGCCGGATCGAGAGGATCCAGTGTGGTGAACACAGGTGTTCTGTTTGATATCTACCTATTCATTCGATACACATTATAAATGAATGTTAATGAATTCATAGAAAGACCTCAAGACCAAAGTTATTGTGTTATTGTACCTGTTAACAATGTGTAGACTTAATATAATTTGCTTCTTCATAAACAATAGCACAATGAAAAAATATTGTTATTGTTTATGTTGTTATTGTTGTTTTTATTTTATATATATTTTTTGTGTTCCAATATCATAGACTCTAATTGTTTTCTTACATACTTGATTTGTTACTTTAAGTAGCTCACTTCTGGTGTCCATGTCTTTTACTAAACTGAAAGTACTTGTTTTATTTTGTTCAAAACCATATATCTGCTCGAGGCAGAGTTCATGAGATATATAGGCAAAATAGTGATGACCTTTACTAATGAATCAGTGTAGAAGTGATGACACGATGTGTTTGCGAAGCTGAACATATCCGGCTCCACATGAAGTGCCCATCAGAAATAAGAGTTTGGGGATTACCCTACTACACCCCATCACCAGATTTTGTCCCAGACAAGTTGTGTATGCTGGAGCCCCGCCCCCTACCCTATACTGCTCTTCACCACCTCTGATACTGCCCCTGATAAGTTGTATTTGAGACTTGACGGAAGTTCTTTTAAATGATAAAGAAAGGGACTATTTTCTACTGCATCACAACGGGGTATGATGTGACATCTACAACAAAATGTCAAGACCATTTACATCTCCGAGAAAAACCGGGATGTTTAGTCATTGTGCCAAATAAATTACATGACAAACGTCGTAAAATTGATACGAAAAGATATATTTATTTTGTTAAAATATATACTAGTGTATATCTGTACTCGGAAAAAGAGAGAGATGAAAGCGTGTTTAACGACACCCCCGCACATGGTGTCACATTACCACAAAGAAACTATCTGCCGTTGCAAATGCTACGCTTATTAAGATCTAGAGTCAACTGTTTGATATTCCATAAACAGGGCAGCCAGTCATTGAAGTACCAGTCGTAAGGCACTATTTGGAACGAAGAAAACCTAATTTTAAATTCTTGATTTAAGACTCAAATGTAAAGTCTATTCTCAAATTGCAAGACATTTGTATTGGCCGAGTTAGTGTGAACTTTTAAGATACAGTTGTAAGTTCAGATTGTAATGGTGTATTATTATTGTTACAAGAGTCATTGAACATTTGTTATTTTTGCATTTATTAGTGATAAGTAATTGCAAATGAATCAACAGTTACAAACTCAATGGCCTAATTATCTCCACAGTATTTTATTATAGCATGTATTACATTATACTGCAAACTCAAATTATGATTGTGTGCAGCCATATCATGAAGATTCTCCCAGGATGAATACGCCCCCAAGATAAAATGTTGTCATGTAATGTGTACTAGTAAAATGTTTGAATTGTAGTTCGTTATTTGAATTTAATTGAAGGTATACTCTATATTTCAACATTATTAGGAGGATTGCCACTAATTACCACCTGACGCACTTTTAATTATTTTTCTGAGGAATTATCATTTGTCTGGTAATAAATTGCTTTAACTAATAACAATTTGTTACGTGCAGGTAACTGAGAATGTACTCTTAAGTGCAATACATTTCAACTCAAAATAGTTTTAGAAGACTTCCACTTTATACAACTTTGATAGTGGCCCTTTAAAAGCACACAACCAGTGGAATGACTGATTATTATAAGGAACCCCAAATCCCGTACCAGACATGAAAATGACCTTAACGTCCATAAAATTGTTTTATAATTACATTACGATAATAGTGTTTAAACAATTTTTATTATGATTATTATTTATGATTTTTGTATATTTTTTATTATTCTTTTTTTTTGTTGGGCGGGTGGTGGGGGTGGGGGTTGGCATAATAATAACGCACTCATAATAATGCTATCTATATAGATTCGTATGTAGACAACAATTTTGATTTTGTCACCACCGTCCACCAAGTGTTTGATACCTACTGGAATTATAACCAGGGGCTAAACCGGACAGCTCTGACATCACCTTTCAATTACAAAACTGGCGATAGTCCACCAGTGGCTTGTGATCCATGCTCGCACACCGTGCAATTGGAAGTAATAAAACCACGACCTTTCGTTTTACAACGGGGCAGGTGAATCAAGCACAACGTCCTTTTCAAATGACTGATTGTTTTTGCCCATTGGTATGTTCACATTATGATGGTTCTCTTCGGATCATTGTTCATTATGACGGGTATCTGGGTACACCGCTTCAGGTATGAAAGATGTTAATGGCTGCTGTCTCTTTCAATGAAAGGGATCGTCACAGAAGAGTTATCACAAGGGACATCACTGCCGTGGGCATAAATTAGCAAACCAATTATTATAAACAAGTTTTATCAGATAGCCATCAGTAAAGGGTTACACTTTAGTAAGCAATGTGAAGTTTTCAAAACTGTAGCTGTACAAGAAAGAGAAAAAAGGATGCTTAGACAAGGCTGCAGTGATAAACCTGCACTTATGAACTATACAATATCTCTCTCTCTCTCTCTCTCTCTCTCTCTCTCTCTCTCTCTCTCTCTTTCTCACACACACACACACACACACTTTCTCTATCAATCTTTCTGTCTGTTTGTCTGTCTGTCTCCCTCTCTCTCATTCTCCACCCCGCCCCCTCTCTCTCGCTCTCTCTTTCTCTCTCCACCTCTCTTTCTCAAAAGATTTCGTTTTTATAACTAGTCACAGGCTTAAATAAGGGAGATAAACCTAACCAGTTGGGGGTCCTGCATAACATTTTTTGAAAACCCTATAATTATCCGAAACACTGGAATTTAAGCCTAAGTGTGGGTTATGGCCCTTTTGATAAACATTTACCTAGAAATATAACAATAAATGTTAGATTATTCCCCAAGCGAAACAACAAAGTAGTTTCGCCGAAAGAGTGATTAAATATCTGTTTATAACGTGTTATTTTTTCCATCTATTTCGTTTATGGTCATTTAGGGTTAACCACTTTGATCGCGTAATAAAACATGTTTTCATTTGACGAACCATCAGATCTCATATACGAAGGGTTTTCAAACTGACTGTGGAATCTGAACGACATTTGATGAACCATCAGCTCTCATAAAGGAAGAGTTTTCAAACTGACTGTGGAATCTGAACGATATTTGATGAACTATCAGATCTCATAAAGGAAGGGTTTTCAAACTGACTGTGGAATCTGAACGACATTTGATGATACGTAATGAAAATAATGAAAAGCACTAGGAACTCTTTATAAATTTATTACTATTTATTGTAAGCATTTTAAACTTTCTTTTCTGCTTAAAACACACACTTCAGATTAGTAGAAATACTTGGTCAATTTGATTTAGATATGATGAAAAAGCTAAAGCTCCCCACCCCCGGTCTATATTGTTGTTGTCGCGCAGTGTTTGCCCGTGCATGAAACGACAGATAACAAAAAATTTAGATTTTTTTTTTATCACACCACTAGAACACATTAATTTATTAATTATGGCTAATAAATGGTAATTTTGACATGTAGTCATCTATTGAAACCCGCTACAATTTTAGATTACCAGCAAGAAATATTTTCATATACGCATTCCTACAGCTAGGACAACACATACCACAACATTTGATATTAGTCGTGTGGCACGGGGACAAAATCAGAGATTAAGTCTACCGAGCGGATTCGATCCTACGACCAAAGCACTTCAAGTGAACGCTCAACCACTGCGCTAAATTCGATTCCATGTCTGGGTCCGACAATGGAGTAAATAGAGGAGTGGGATGTAGCTCAAACAGTAACGTGTCCGCCTTTGACGCGGTCGGTCATCGGATCGATCCTTCTCAGTGGGCCCATTTACAGTTTGGGCTATTTTCCCTTTTAACTATTGGTCCACAACTGGTTCATCAAAAACCTTGTTATGTGCTGTCTTGTCTGTGGGACAGTGAATATAAAAGACCTCTTGCTGCTTATCGTAAAGAGTAGCCTATGTGGCAGCAGCGGGTTTCATCTCAATACAGATCAGAATGACCATATGATTGAGGTCCAATAGCCGATGATAAGCTAAAAATGAATGTGCTCTAGAGGTATCGTTAAATAAAACAAACTACATTCCCAAACTGATTTCAGTTTTGTGTTTGTTAGACGTCATGCATGTAGCTAACAGAATCATCTTGACAAGGCTTTCTCCAGTGTCACACTTTATATAGAGTATCGAAATAAAACCCTTGGCTTGCTGATATACAAGATGACCGAATCATCATCGTATTCAAACTTATCTCTGGGATGGTGCTGGTATCGATATTTAAAATGTCATGCCTCGACTGAGATTCTACCCCAGTACCTAACAGCCGTGAGTCCAACAGCGTAACCACTACACCACCAAAGCTGGTTTATAAATGATGTTTGTTTTTGTTTAACGACACCACTAGAGCACATTGATTTATTACTCATCGGATATTGAATCAAACATTTGATTATTTTGACAAGTAGTCAAGTATGAGTCAACCTCCAAAAGATTTTGAACCACTGTCATTAGCTTGAGAGTCCGACGTTCCTACCGTTGGACCACCGAAACTTACTATATAAATGAAGGAAAATGTTGAATATGATAGTGATTCTGTCGATTTGAATTCAATGAAAACCTGTAGCTATAGCAGCAAGACAATTCTCCACCTAATCTCCGTCTTATCTTAATGTTTCCATGTTAAATACTGTCCCTGTATCAGGCACACAGACAGCCTGTCACCAGCGGGAGATACGCGTAAACATACATCATTTAACCCGGGTGTATGGGTCGGGGTCATTTCTCTCCTCCATCGTAGACCAATAGAAGAAAAACTAACAGAACTGCCATAACTTACAAGAAAAGGAAAGGAATGTTTATCCAATTAAGATTCAAGCATGTCATGGACAAGCAAGTTGGCTGCCTGGACTGCCTTTTCCGGACGAGAGACAACTTTTTATTATTTATTTATTTTTTGTTTAATTAACAAACCCACTAGAGAAAATTGATACATTAAATATCGGCTATTGGGTGTCAAACATTTGGGAGTTTCGAACCCACTAGAGAAAATTGATACATTAAATATCGGCTATTGGTTGTCAAACATTTGGGAGTTTCAATACTTAGTCAGTGTGAGCCAGCATGCGACAGGTTTTGAACCACTGTCTTGAACTTGGGAGATTGATGTCCTACTATTGTATTCCTAAAGCTCGCGTAGGAGAGGAAACCTATAATCGATATACGCAAACTTTTTAAATTAATATCAAGAGATATTATTATATTATGTTCTTTCTCACAGACAGAACAATATATACAACAGCCTTCAATGTACCAGTTGTCGACCACTACATGGAATGGGAAGTAGACCATCATCTCCACTGAATGTGATCTATCGTTCTAAATGAATACAATCCTATTTGTCTAAATTCTGTGCCACACCAGGGACAGATGAAAACATTATTGGAAGAAGATGGTCAAAAATATTTTTATGTAGGACGGCGCGGAGGCAGGTGAGGATTTCAGTCAGTTACGACCAAATAATAATGGGGACAATGTAGTCTTTAGGGAGGCACGAACCCCTAGTTCCAACCCTGGATCCGTCTACAAACGATATACTAACAAAAATCAATTAGTTCATACAAGGAGAAAACTTTTTCGAGTTGTCCATCATCTTTGGTGATTCGTCTGCCAGGGTTATTAATCAAACATCGTACCGTCCAATCCGCGCTGTTTCTGAACGTCTTTATGGTGAATAGTCTAGAGATGCCTGAGGGCATGCGTACTGTCACCGTCTCGACACCCGCCAATCCGGGCTCCCATCCGAGACGTAAATCACTTGAACAGTACAAGTCATCAATGAAATTTCAGAAAAATCAACAACTTGAGAACAACATGGCACTTGTAATCAGTCAGTAAAACATTCATCCAGCACCAGATGGAGTGCTCAGCGTGAGATACGCACATAATGAGTGGCAGGGAGTATCCACGTCTACGAGACATCAACTGACGCGGTGCAGTCCATGTCCAAGGAAAAGAGCTAGGCGTGCACGTTCCTATTTCAGAATTTGTGCCATCCTCTCCGTGGAAGAGTATATATGGAAGACCTCTTCCCGCTAATGGAAAAATATAGCGGGGTCAGAATTACCAAATGGTTAACATCCAATAACCGATGATTAATAAATTAATGTGCTCTTGTTAGCAATAACAAAACTATTTCCCAAAATCCTCAACGCCGAGTCTATCTTAATTAAATGTATACACTAGCGGATCCAGGGGAGGGGGTCCCTTCTGTCGATTTTTTAAAACCATTTTACAAGTGGAAGTACGTGATATGTTACAATTTTTTCACCTATTTCTATCCACTCATCACTTTTGGACCTCCCACCCTTTTCAGAAATCCACATTTAGATACCCCCCTTTCAGAAATGCTGCATCCGCGCCTGGTATTGATAGTAAAGTATTTTATTGACTAAACTATTTTTATGTTATATGTTCCATAAGAGATGTGTGCACTTAAATTCATAGGAATATTCAGTCGAAATTGGGTTAACGGCCACCTTTCTAAAACAAAATGTCTTCAGATATGTTCCTTCATATTACAAATTCATGTTTTTCAACCTGTATATAAAAGCCGCCTTTACTAACAACACATTTTAGTTGGTTTATTGAGTGGTTGCTATATAAAGGTTCACCTTTTACTGTTATTATATAAAGGTTTTAAAATGGCACACTAATTAATTATCTATTTAGTCCCCTCTTAACTCTGTTAGACCTCCATGGTATGTTTACCCCCTAAAATCCCGTCAAATACGCAAATCCCCTGAAGACTCGTTACAGGCTTAACATCCGATTTGAGCACAAAACACGGACAGCTACCTAATCAACTAATCTCATCTGATGTTCAGACCGCGTGGACGACTATAACTCTGGGGTTCTGACGTCTGATAGCGCTGTAGCCCGGGGACAGATTCGCGACTGTTCTGTGGTGTCAGAAATGGATTAAATTCATTATGAAATACTTACATTCGTCATTTGTGATTAAATCGCTAACAAGCGAATCGATTATGTTCACACAGGAGTTCAAGTAGCGGTTTAAGTGATTGATCCCTGCATAAATTGTTTAAATCGTTTGCGATATTTAATATGTAATATCCGATTTTGTTACGTACTTCGCTCATTTGCATATATACATACATGTTTCAGATTTCAGCGTATATTGGTTATATCTCACTCATGTCAGAACAAAACAAAACAGATCGTTATTTCTCTCAAGGCCACCATTCGGTGACATAAGAGGAATACAAAAATATTACGGAAAGAATGGCAATCAAGATGACAAGACAGATCTATATGCAGAGGCGTACCCAGCCATTTTTGATGTGGATTCCAAATTTACAGTCGAACACCGAAGGTGCGATTGTTGTAGGGTGTTGTAGGCACCCCCCACCCCTCCCCTCCAGGACATTTTTGAAACCTAGACGTCATATTCACCTATAAATAAACTTGAAATCGTAAGTTTTAATGCAGCAATTTGTAAAATGTCTGAACTATAGATAGCATCAGTGCATCGTCTGAGTTACATCTCAATTTAACGTATCTTTAGATGGGATGGGTATGAAGAGAAGTACTTCTACATGTAGATCTACCTGTACTTTTACTTGACAATGTGCCATTATTCTACAATTTGGTTATCTCTCATTTTCTCTCACCCGCACGGTTTTCCTTTTTTTTTAAAGATTTCTTTTTTTTTAGGAAAAAATATGATGTGGACGTCACTGCGTACTTGCGTATAGGCAGGTACGCGCCAAATATTTGCTCGAATAGTATATTTCTTTAAATGTTTTGGAAACTGAGTTACACCCAGTAATTTTAGAACCTACATCAACCTGTTATATCAGAAGGTGTTACATGAGCTGTACCACGAAACAGATAATTACTAAATTTTCTCAGTTAGTAACTAACACTGAACACTTGCAGAATGAGACAACAGCACTAATGTAAGTGTACATAATCCTGTATATACTCAATGTTAGCTATACACTGAAAACTGCAGGTCGTAATAAAGGACACGAGGCACCTTCTAACAGGCAGTACTGAGAACTGGTTGGTTGGTCTTATTGTCATACTTATATCCAGTTACGGTTCAAACACGCTGTCCTGGGGTCATAGATCAGCTTCAGTCCAGGGTAGAGGTTACTGTTACAGTCAGTAGGGGAGACGTAACCCGCTGCGCTAAACTAATGTGGCTACTCTTATCGATAAGCAGCAAGGGATCTTTTATATGCACTATCCCATAGACAAGATAGCACATACTACAGCTTTGTTAAACTAGTTGTGGACCACTGGTCGGTTTTAGTTGTATATACATACTCACTAAACCTTATGGAGCACTCATTCTAGGTTGAAGCCGATATCGAGATTAAAAATACCATGCCTCGATTTAGATTTGATCCCAGTACCTGCATGTCGTGAGCCCGATAGCTTATCCACTGCACTTCTGGGGCCATTGATAACTGAGATCACTATAATTTAGCTTTAAGGGGTAAACATGTTGTATAATTTAGCTTTAAGGGGTAAACATGTAAAACTGAGATCACTATAATTTAGCTTTAAGGAGTAAACATGTTGTATAATTTTTTTCTTTAAGGGGTAAACATGTAAAACTGGGATCACTATAATTTAGCTTTAAGGGGTAAACATGTTGTATAATTTAGCTTTAAGGGGTAAACATGTTGTAAAACTGGGATCACTATAATTTAGCTTTAAGGAGTAAACATGTTGTATAATTTAGCTTAAAGGGGTAAACATGTTGTAAAACTGGGATCACTATAATTTAGCTTTAAGGAGTAAACATGTTGTATAATTTAGCTTTAAGGAGTAAACATGTTGTATAATTTAGCTTTAAAGGGTAAACATGTTGTATAATTTAGCTTTAAGGGGTAAACATGTTGTATAATTTAGCTTTTAAGGGTAAACATGTAAAACAAGACGCCCTGGACGCTTTTAACTCGACACTGGATTAAACTGTATGAGGTGCTATATTGTAAAAGTTTATTAAAACAGTTCTCGTCTTTTCACAAAAGTGTTTCATGTTTTTAATTTGAATTGCTTTCATGTTAGCATTAACTTCTGTCCTGCACAAAGACACCAAGCAGTCGAGTTCCACACCCAGGACAGCATGTTCAGGCGTGGACTCAGGTTTTAAGGAAAGGAGGGTTCAGTTAGCGAATTGTTTTGGTTTCCTGTTTTTAAAGTATTACTACCTATTTAAATTATGAGAGGAACTACAGGGAAACTAAATATGGAAGTATAGTAAAGATGTGTGTAACATCCGTTTCTACTCATTTCCTCTATTTTTACGCACGAAGTGAAAACTCGTTTCTAAGAAAGAAAAAGAAGGTGTTTATACCTCCTAACCTCCCTGTGCGTCCGCTACTGATGTTTGAATCTTAACTGAATATAACTATAAGTAGAAAATAAATTTTAAAACAAACTTTTAAAGTATTATTTAACTACTCTACTGCACATTCCCAAAATTGTAAACGTATGGGTAAAATCATTTATGTATAAAATAATATTTCCTACAATAGCTCAAAAGAATCTGGCATTTTTTTAATGACACATTAAAAAAATAAATAAAATTAAAAAAATAAAAAATTCTAGTTATGTATATCTTTAAAAACGTGGGTATACTGCAACGTTTAAAACCTATAGCATGTTACAATTAATTTAATGTTGTTAAGCTTACATTTCATTGACAGAAGACACAAGTAATGTATTTTATGGTAAAATTGCGTTTTCGATGCTCACAAAGCAAAACGACGGGGTGCCGTTCTTTCGTTCTCTGATAGTATAAACCAGAGACGCAGAATACAACACTTCATAGAGGTGGAATGTAATCAAATACCAGGGAGAGGTTCGTTTCAGTCGGAGAGAAGGGCTATAAACATTATGAGATGTGTTCGTCCATTTTTCACTGTCATAGTGTACTTGCCTACACACAGCGGGTTTCAATCCTACTGTGTGAGTGAAGCGTTTAACAGCTAGAACCTAACAGCAGTACATATATTAGTCCTATTTGTATTGTTCAGTATACGTTTGATCTGGGCTCAGTTTTAATTGGAGGTACATGTATCACAATTTATTTCATGAAGTAATATGGGATTTAAAATATTTCATCTTAATTTGCCAATAAAATAATTCATGTTTCATTTCACTTGTGGGGTATGTATTGAAAGTTAGTTTTATGAAATAAAATTCATTTTAAGAGGTAATTTTGGATTTTAAATCTTCTTTTAATTCACTAATAAATTAATTCTATTTTTGGTATATTTAGACATTTCGTTTTATGAAAGAAAATTAATTTTTTAGAGTAATTTGCATTTATCATCTTTTATATTTTAATTTTTTTTATTTGTGGTACATTCCAAATTTGGGTTATATACTAAAATTTTGTTTTATAAAAGAAAATTAATGTTATATTAATCTTTTAAATTTTAATAATTTTATTTTTGGTACATTCCAAATTTGGAATATGCATTATGATTTAGTTTAAAAAAAAATCATTATGGAGGATTTGTTATTTAGAATCATTATATGCTTTAATAAGCAAATGCGGTAATTTGATTTCAGAATTAAGGCATATAGCGAAAATTATTTTATAAAGCAAATATATTTTTTCGCTATTTATGTGACATATCTAAACACACCAATACCATAATTTAATTTGTGGTATATTCGTGACAGGCGTCGAAATTTAGTTTATAAAACCAAATTAATTGTATTTATTGTATGGACCATTTTAAAAATTATTATTATAAGTTGCACCGGAGTACACTGACACAGAAATATATATATATATATTTTTAATTAATTTATTTCAAAATTTAGAGTACGTATTGAAATTTATTATTGTGAAGGAAATTTTATTTTATGTAGAAAGGTCTGTGTAAAATTTTCAAAAACAAAACCCAAATAATTCTTAAAGTTGAAAGTGCAAATAAAATTAAAAAGCGGGGTTAAAAGAAAAGATGAAAAGAAAATTACTTAGATTGAGGTAGCTGGGGTTTGTGTCTTCGTTAAACCAGATATTGACAGGCTGGGGGGAACGTAATTAATAAAAGTTGTACTCGTTTCAAGGTTTTGTTTACCATAGTAATGTAGGCTGCAATTAGGAGCAAAACTGAACGCTTTGAAAGAGGATAAATAAATAGATAAAAGAAAGACAAAATTATATGGTATAGTGTAAAAAAAACTACCGAACTGCTCCCAGCAGTACTCCGTCTCAGAACAAAGAATCGAGTGAAGGTGTAAACGAGACAATTTTCTCACCTTAGTATGTAATTACAGTTCTTTTTTCTCTGATTTCTATTCAGAATTGTCGCATGCAGTCATTAATTAGATTTATTGAAGCAAACTACACTTTCTATAGACACGGCTAATGTTTTCACTACTGTGAAAATCCTTGACTAGCTACAAATAAACAAATACTTAATTAAAACTGTCAGATTTGTCGAAGCATTACTAAATGGTTATATAAATAATTTATATAATTTCAGATGTGAAATTAAAATACGTATATTTTATAACATTAACACAATTTTTTAAATAATTTATTTACATCCATAATTCGTACATTTCGAAAAACTAATCAAATATTTTGTATTCGCTAACGACATTATTTTAGCAAATCAAAAGCAGTGTAACTGCAATTATTAACAAGATTTAAAAAAAATCAATAAATTCTGAATTAAACAAATAACTTAAAATTGATTTTAAAATTCTAAATAAAATATATCATTTTACAACGTTAGGGATATGTATTATCTTCATAAATATTTTCTTTTCAATTAAATTTCTTCTATTATTTTTAGCAAACATATGTGCAATGTTTCAACTTAGAATTATCCAATCATTTTTTCGTCGTGCTTCTGGCGAGTTTCACAGCGGAATAAAGAACCAATAAGTATTGAAAGAATGGAAGTGGGAAGGCAAAAACAAAATGGGACTTTATGCAACAATGAGCATAGGGGAAAACTCTGCCCCGTTAATGACTTAACTGGTTCTAAAAGGTATTGAGGGTGACTGGCGCGGATTACCTATTACAAAGGAAACAATAGGCTCCGCTGACAGCCTGAAGGGGAAAATAGCCCGTTAACGCATTTACCTAAGCCACATACAATCACCAATTGGTGCGGTTTGGATAGGAGGTCTTTGCAAACATAATCGCGTAGTTAAAAGTTTGCGCCTGAAATTTCGATCCAATCCCGTCGTAAGATTTATCTATCAAGTCTGGGTAACTATGGAGAAAGATAACACATCTAACGCCAGAAATTGAGTTTGGAAACGGGTGGAAAGATAAGTGGAAATCGCAAGATACGCAGTGCTATTACGTGACGGTGACAGGGGGCTCTTCTACCCCATAGTTTGTACAGCCACTTTGTTGAAATTGTTGAACAAGCAGTACATGACACAGTGTGTTATAAATATATGCATGGATCTGTCATCACCTCTAAATGAGGAATATTATTTCCAACTTGGTTAAATTATTACTTACATTACCTATAAAACATCAGTGATGAAACTCATATAGAGAAACGGGATTTTTTGGCCCCAAGGAGAAGGGTTGGGCAGGTACAGCTAAAGAACCGATGGTGTAATAGTTGATCCCTTCAAGAGGATTTGTGTTGTGTTTCTGACAGCGGGCAGACTGAATGGAAATGTCAGCAGGGAAGCAGATTATGCACCCATGACAATTTTATCGAGATTTGCAAAGTGCAATTTGCAAGTCGGAAGTTTACCAATTGGTGACTCGAAAGACGATATCAAATAGAAGAGAATAACATGATTCAAGTGGATAATCTGAGGGGATCTTTCAACCAACAAGGTGAGCCAGTGTTTGCTCAGACTTAACACCTTCGTAATTCATAGGTGAACCTTAATTTAATGTTGAATAATTATTACATTTCGTGTAAATATACTTGATTGGTAGAAGGTAATAATACGTAGTTATATACTTAGTGATTCATACACAGTCATGTTATATCGTCATTAAGCAAGCTAACAAATAAAATAGAGTGTTATATAACACAAAACGGGTAAATATTAAAACCAATCTAAATTTTTAGCATTGTTTACTAATATTGTTACGTGCGTTGAAATTGTTTTACTTTATTCTTTTAAAAGGTTCAAATGTGTAAACTTGTAAAACACCTCTTTCATATGAATAATAATTCACTGATGGTTTGGCTGATTTTAATACTATACATATACTATGCAAAAGAAATGGAATATTAATAGAGATGAAATATAACGCTGAGAACATGCAAAAACGAATGTCTGTTTATGATTAACGTTAACATGATAAAAATAAGTATTGGTGTTAGGAGTATTAGAAGGTAAAGTAAAATATATATTTCTGCTTCATTGATTAACTTTTTAAATTTCGTTTTTAATACACAAATGAATTTGTTTTATTATATGTATTTTTTTTGTGTTTTTGTGCAAGATATTTTTTTTTATTGATATAATAATTTTAAATCTTTTAAAGTACCTTTACAAATATTTGAATTTAAATGGATGTATCTTAAAATAAAATAATTTTTTCTTGATTTGCGCATATATATATGTGTGTATATGTGTATGTGTTGTATATATATATGTGTGTGTTTTTATGTGTGTGTGTGTGTGTGTGTGTGTGTGTATATATATATATATATATATATATATATAAACATATATTAATATTAATAACTACATTAATGTATCAAAA
>JAULBS010092345.1:0-17235 GCA_032355785.1 Symmetromphalus regularis | reverse complement strand
TTGGCCCCCCCCCCCCCCCCCCCCCCAGGATCCGCTACTGTGGTGTCACTGGTTTGAATGGGAATAAACCCAATTAGCGAATGAGTC
The DNA here is from genome assembly GCA_032355785.1 of Symmetromphalus regularis. Classification (NCBI taxonomy): domain Eukaryota; kingdom Metazoa; phylum Mollusca; class Gastropoda; order Neomphalida; family Neomphalidae; genus Symmetromphalus; species Symmetromphalus regularis. The sequence goes on along the minus strand of JAULBS010092345.1, from coordinate 17,148 downwards.
CACCGAGGGGGTTCGATTTTACGACCAAAGCACTTCTGGAGTGTTGACTGAAATATCAGCCGTAGAGTGTATGACTAAAGAGGCATAGGTCACTGGGTCGATCCTTCCTTCTGGTAAACCCATATTGTATATATCGCGTGACAAAACCTTGGCATATCCAAGACTGTGGTATAAAAGACTCCTTGCTACTAATAAAAAAGAGAAGTCCATGTGGGGTATTGGGTTTCTTCCGTAGACTACGAATCGCAATTACCTAATACGGGAACAGTTTTGTTTTGTTTAACGACACCACTGGAGCACATTGATTTATTAATCATCAGCAATTGGATGTCAAACATTTGATAATTCGGACACAGTCAGTGTGAACCACCCTCTGACGGGTTTTGAACCACTGTCTTCAGTTTGAGAATCCGATATCCTGCAACTGGACCATTGTTTTATTTTGTTTAACAACACCACTAGAGCACATTGATTTATAAATCATCAGCTATTGGATGTCGAACATTTGGTTATTTTGACACGTAGTCAAGTGTGAGCCAGCCGCCAATGGGTTTTGAACCACTGTCATAAACTTCGGTTCAAAAGATTGTTTTTATTTAACGACGCCTCTAGAGCACATTGTTGTAATGTTATAAAATTTCAGTTGCTTTTGACACATCCTATTGAAATAAACTCCCTGGCATTCTGATGTGTTCTTTGTAAAGTTTGTTTTATTTAACGACGCCTCTAGAGCAAATTAATTTTTACCTTATCGTCGGCTATTGGACGTCAATCACATTGTCATTCTGACATATGTATTTAGAGGAAACCCGCTGTCGCCACATAGGCAACTCTTTCCGATAAGCAGCAATGGGTCTTTTATATGCACCGTCCCAAAGACAGGACAGCACATATCTTTGTTGCCTTTGATGAACCAGTTGTGGAGCATTGGTTGGAATGGAAAATAGCCCAAACTGCAAATGGGTCCACTGACAAGGATCGATTCGATGACCTATCTCAGCTTTAGAGTCCGACGTTCTACCGTAGGACCACAGAGGCTCACTAACACAGGGGCAGATACAGGCATTCTCAGATTCTGTAAAGGAAGGTTCACAGATGTTTGCCAGATTTTTAACAAGGTTACGTCATAATAAAACAAAGTGGCCGAAGATGGGTTTGAACCTTTACCCATCCACTCATTGGACCCTCACTGTAATAGTCGCAGATTAAACAACGTGCTAGTGTGTCGTTGGTTGGTTGGTTGTATTTATTTTCGTGCTTATATACAATTAAGGTTCAAGCACGCTGTACTAGGCACACAACTCAGCTTCCTGTGCTGTCTGTTCAGGACAGAGGTTAGTGTTAGAAGGAGAAACAAAACCCGCTGCCGCGGCTACTCTTATTGATAAACAGCAAGGGATCTTTTATCTGCACTATCCCACAGACAGAATAGCACATACCACGGCCTTTCTTAAACCAGTTGTGGACCATTGGTCGGTGTAAGTGGTATACACCTACCCACTGAGCCTTGCGGAGCACTCACTCTGGGTTGGAGCCGATACTGAGATTAAAAATTCCATGCCTCGACTGAGATTTGATCCCAGTACCTACCAGCCACGAGTCCGATAGCTTAACCACTGCGCCACTGGGGCCGGTATGGTAGTGAATATGAAAGCAAATGTAATGATGAGACACGACATTGCCAGGAAATGTTTATGTCAGAAGATAGAGCTAAGGTAGAGATCGTGAAATTAAACTGATGATAAATACATGCCTACCACCTGCCTGCCTGCCTGCCTGCCTGCCTGCCTGTCTGTCTACCTGCCTATCTGCAACTTACCTGCCTGTCTGCAACTTGCCTGCCTGTCTACCACTTTCCAGCCTGCCAGCCTGCCTGCCTTTCTACCACTTGCCTGCCTTACCACTTGCCTGCCTGTCTACCACTTGCCTGCCTGCCTGCCACTTGCCTGCCTGTCTCTGCCTGGTTGCTTTCTCTACTCCTGACCTGACCCTTCACCGCCCTTCCTTGTCTTTTCTGTCTTTTTTTGTTTGTGAAATTTTCTTATTCGTTTGTACCTTCTTTCAGTTGGTCAGACATGCCTGAGCGTTCCAGATTCGAAGACTAAACTTCCATCCGGGTACGAGCCGGGGGAGGGTGTGGTGTTCAGTGATTCTAAGTGTTACACGGCAACCCAAGTGGTGAAAATCAAGAAGTGGCTTAATCAATTATCTACGATGGTTGATTTCTGCAGGATAGATAACAACTGTCCTTTACAGCCTTTCCAATAGAACAATAAACTGTAATACGGCAATATTCACTCGTGTTTTCCATCTCTCGGTCAACTTCGGCAGGTTCCGTAAATATCGTCACTAGAACTTATTTTATAACAAGAGCGACAGGGATAAGGTGGTGGTTGGAGGTGTTTTTATTTAAGTTTTTTTTTTTTTTTCTTTTTTTCTTCTCCTCAATTATAATAGTCTAAATTATGGGGGTTTTTCTTCTTTTTTTTAAGTTTTTTCCTTTTATGTTTTTCTTTAATCAATGTACTAAATATAATGACACTTTCAGGACTATTATTTATAGGGTTTTTGTTTTGTTTATGAAGAATGACTCAGTCTTTATAGCATTGTAATACCTCTTATGGACTGATCAGTTTGCTCAATATGTAGGTTTCAATATTACTAGTAAATATCTATTATAACCATTAGAGTTTAAAGGTATTTCACATAATTATTTATTATGAAGAATGACTCAGTCTTTATAGCACTTATGGACTGATCAGTTTGCTCAATATGTAGGTTTCAATATTAAATATCTATTATAACCATTAGAGTTTAAAGGTATTTAACATATGAAGAATGACTCAGTCTTTATAGCATTGTAATACCACTTATGGACTGATGAGTTTGCTCAATATGTGGGATTCAATATTAAATATCTGTTATAACCATTAGAGTTTAAAGGTATTTTAATGGTCTAACGGTAGAAATATGATTGCTTTCATTTGAGTTTATTTCAATATTTTATTATACATTACATCCGTTGGGGCAGCGTATACATTAGTAATGATGATAATAATAATAATTACAATAATATAATAACAGTAATAATATTAATATCAATACCAATAACAACAGTAAAGGAAAGAAAAGTATTCTTTTATTTAACGACGCCTCTAGAGCACATTAATTTTTATCTTATCATCGGCTATTGGACGTCATACATATGGTCATTCTGATTTTTTTGTTGGAGGGAATCCGCTGCCTCCACATAGGCTACTCATTCCGATAAGCAGCAAGGGGTCTTTGATATACACTTTCTCACAGACACGACAGCACATATCACGGCCTTTGATGAACCATTTGTGGACCACTGGTTGGAATGAAACTAGCCCAAATTGCAAATGGGTCTACTGAGAAGGATCGATCCGATGACCGACCGCTTCACAGGCGGACACGCTATCGCTTGAGCTACAATCGGCTCCCACAATAACGAGTAGTAATAATAATAGTATTAATAATAAAATACTAGTACAAAGATATTAATAAATATAGAAACATTGTAGAACTATTGCTTGATTTTAATTTTAGATACAAATGTAGTTGTATAAACATACATATACATATATGCATGCATGCATACATACATACATACATACATACATACATACATACATACATACATACATACATACGTGATAAAACACCATATGCAAAAAAGAAATAATTAAAAAACAATTAATTTAAATATTGTTTGTTTTGTTTTTGTGGGTGGGTGGGGGTGGGTGGTGTTGGGTGGGCGAAGTTCTGTGTTATGAAGTGTTGATATTTTTAAACACCATGAAGTTTGTGATAATTTATTTTAAACTGTGAAGGAATACACATTTAAAATGTCTGGTTTATGTTTCTTTAATAAGATAATCTAGCAGCAGCAGTGATCCCTGAATGCAGTCACGACATACTTTTCGTGACCTTGACTACTTTCCGTGACCGTGAACTATTTATCCGTGACCTTGACTGTGGTTTGGTTCCAAGTCTGGCATACGGCATACTGCATCACTGGTGCATCTACCTTATCCCATGATGCACCTATATTAGGGTCTGTTTTCGGTGATCATCGACAGAAGATATGACAGTGGTCGTTTTTAAATAGAGTAGAGAGACAACAGAGACATAGGGAGGGAGAAAAGAGAGATAGAGGGGGTAGAGGGAGAGAGAGTAGAGAGACAGAGGGAGGGGAAAGAGAGGGGGAGCGAGAAAGAGAGAGAGGGAGGGGATAGGGAGAGAAAGAGTAGAGAGACAGAGGGAGGGGAGAGGAAGAGATAGAGTAGAGAGAGAACAGAGACAGAGGGAGGAGAGAGAGAGAGTGGATAGATAGAGGGGGAGAGAGAATAGAGAGACAGAGGGAGGGGAGAGAGAGGGGGAGCGAGAGAGAAAGAGAGAGAGGCAGAGGGAGGTGATAGGGAGATAGCAGAGAGACAGCGGGAGGGGAGAGGAAGAGAGAGAGTAGAAGAGAACAGAGACAGAGGGAGGGATGAGAGAGAGAGAGAGAGAGAGAGAGAGAGAGAGAGAGAGAGAGAGCGAGAGAGAGAGAGAGAGAGAGAGAAAGCAAGAGAGAGACGGTCATACATTTGATGAAAGTTTTACATTATAAAACCCCAACATAGATAAAATCAATATAAACTATACAATTGTACTCTACTCATTTTAGGATCTATAAAAATACCCTTGCTGCTAATCCAAAACAACTGTAAAGAAAGTCACAGTTATGTTTCAGAAATTGCATGGGTGTTGATTTCATATCAAAGATCACATTACATCAATATCGTATTTAATATTTCAATACGAACGCTTAACTAGTTCTTGGTCGTTTGACTAATTATAGTTGTTGTGTGAAGTTTATCGACTGTTGAACGGTTTACTGTTAGATACATAGCTTTTGCATTTATCACTGTACGCCTCGATAGCTTGATGCTTAGATCATCGGAGTATTATTCAAACTATTCTTGTTAACTGTAATTAACTGTAGGACCACCCGATGCTGTAAGATCGAAGGAATCAGTGCACTAGGGTCAAGAAAATACAGTATGATCAAATATCTCAAGGGTTAAACGCATAGTCCCACAGACCCATGATCTAATTAATTTCAAAACAAAGAATTAATTTTAAATATAATCTTTTGATTTGTCCATAGAAATACTTACATAACCACCGCATCTCGCTTATTATCAATATTTTAAAATAATAATGAAATAAGCTCAAGGACAAATACATCGAAAAAAAAAAAGGTGTGACGTATATATTTCGAGTCACGTGACGGGTATTTCCCCATTAGCCGTTATTTTAAAACTTCTGAATATTTTTGTAACTGCAAAACATTTCGTACCAAATTATATCGCCCCACGAGGAGTCCCGATCTTGAAATTTGAAATTTTTAAATGTGAAAAAAATCGATCGACTCTACATGGAATTTCTTATACCATGGTTCAGTTAAAATGTTTTGTGTGATATGAAAACGAGATCTAGTATAACAAATACATATAAGTTTCATTCGTAATCAATATTTAGACCATAAAGATCCTTAAATTCCGTGACTATGCCTTTAAGTGATGAGTTTGAACAAAACTGGAATGAAGAAACTGAAATAATATCAAAGCGTAACCGTAACCTTAGTTAACGTTTCATTTTCTAATAAACAGCAAGGGGTCTTTTATATAGTTTCTCACAGAGAGGACAGCACATATCTCGGACTTTGATGAACCAGTTTTGGACCACTGGTTGGAACAGAAAATAACCTATCCTGCAGATGGTTACACTGAGAAGAATCGATCCAACGACCGACAGCTTCATAGGCGGACACGCTACGGTTTGATCTACACCCCGCTCTCAAAACACAATACAAACAGATCTACTTGTTCTTTACTAAGAACTTGTTGGGGTTTTTTCACAGAAAAAGTGCAACGGAAATTATTTTAACGCATTCTTAGATCAAAGGAAAATAAGAAATAGAATGTTCGTCCGTAAAAAATAAACACTACAATAAAATTAATAGTCTCCACAAACCGGACCCGAATTCTTCATTTTTGGAACATTGTTTAGCTTTTTAATCAATCAATATAATGATTCCTTTCTGTGTGAGATGGTGCTTAGAGAAACGAGGTTATTATGAACAAACAGAAACAGAAACATTATCAACCAATAGAAAGACGTTTAATGAATTAACTTGGTTACATTCGTCAAATAACTCTTCATTAATGTTATTGGTTCTCCTTGTTATTTAAATATTACTGTTTATATAAGTAGTGCAGAAGTGTTTTTATTCATAAGTTATCTCAGAATACTGAAGTTTTAGAATTAGGTAAGTGGATTTTATGTATTTTATTAAGTATTTAAAATGTTATAATCAAAATATTTAAACATTGTATCACAAACGTATTCATATCATTAAATGCATCATTGGTTTTCATAATAATAATAATAATAGTAATAATTGTAATAATAATAATAATAATTGTAATAATAATAATAATAGAAGTAGTAGTAGTAGTAGTAGTAGTAGTGGTAGTGGTAGTAGTAGTAATGATAGAAGTAGTAGTTGTAGTAGTAGAGTAGTTGTAGTAGTAGTAGTAGTAGTAGTAGTATTAGTAGTAGTAGTAGTAGTAGTAGTAGTAGTAGTAGTAGTAGTTTTTGTAGTAGTAGTAGTAGTAGTAGTAGTAGTAGTAGTAGTAGTAAAAGGGGCGACATTTAATTAACATGGAATTTCCTAGTGATTTCTGGGCATTCAATAATTTACATTATAGTCACCACATATACTAGAATATACATGTATTATAAATTTATACTTAACTAATGTTATATATGAAGACAAAATTTTATTTATTTATTTATTTTATTTACATCACGAAAGAAACCTGTATTCCAGGGATCAAGATTGTATATATGTAGCCTCAGCCGCTCTTATTAGGAACAAAATAAAAAATTAAACTTTTTTGGGGGAAAAATCAAAACAAACAAACAATTCCACCACCCCTCCTTAAATATTCTGGGTACGTACCGTCGAAAAACGCATTACGCAATACATTTCAGATTATATTCACGTTACTCTGACTCAAAATGGAGGCAACTTCCGCTGTGACGTTTATTATAATATTGTTTCTTACACTATTTTACTATAACCAATTCAATAGCCAGCATTGAGATAGACGGGGGAATCTGTATTTCTTCCGACTATGCTTATAAAACTACACGAATCTACTTTTTAAAAATTAAAAAAAGTTTTATTTGGACATACAGTGCGGAGACAGACCTCTTCAGATTTGCCACGTCTGTTTGCCTCTGGCTACGGCACTGATAAATATTAAACGTATTTGTTTTGCTATTTAATTTGCTATTGTTTTTAAGTATTTCTGTTAAAATAATCCACCCTACAGCTTACAATTTTGTTTTAAAAATCCGTAATCGAGAAATAATAGATTTCGGGCAAATACAGTGCTTGAACACAGAGGCTCAGTCTGGTTGGATTTTTGTAATAGCTTTGCCTTTCTTTGTGTAGTGTGTAGGAGAGATTGATTTGTTGTATTTATATATCCAGTTAAGATTCAAAAACGCTGTCCTGGAAGCACATTTAATCTTCCTGTGCTGTTTTTCCAGTTATGGATCACTGGTTGGTGTAAATGATGTACACCTAACCAATTGAATTTTTACTCTTTCCGATTAGTAGAAATGGATTTTTTAAATGCACTATCCCACAGACAGGACAGCACATACCACAACCTTTGATAAACAAATTGTTGACGACTGCTTAGTACAAGAACCTGACACCTAATAGTCGCTGAATAAACAATATACTGAGGTGTCGTTAAACAAACAATCCTTTCCTTTCATCCCTTTTTTTTAAATTTAAAGACGCCTCTAAAGCATATTGATTTTTATCTTATCATCGGCTATTGGACGTCAATCATATGGTCATTCTGACATATGTCTTTTTTAGAGGAAACCCGCTGCCGCCACATTGGCTACTCCTTCCGATAAGCAGCAAGATATCTTTTATATGCATCATCCCACAGACAGGACAGCACGTACCACAGTCTTTGATAAATCAGTTGTCGACCACTGGTTGGAACGGAAAATAGCCCAAACTGCAAATGGGTCCGCTGAGAAGGATCGATCTGACGACTGACCGGTCACAGGCAGACACGCTACCGTTTGAGCTAGATCCTGCTCCCTTCCTTTCCACACATTCAGAAAGGACATTTAACCAAAACCTCAGTCATAAGCAACGTCATATGTGTGTGGAAAAAAGTCTTTAAAATGATGTGTTAATTAATATTATACAGGGATGGTGTAGCCAGAGGTTGGGGGTGGGGTGGGGGTGTAAGCATGAATTTGCTACCCCAATAATCTGCAGCGCCCTTTTTTCTGACAATATTTACATTTATTACATTGTAGGCACCCTTCAACTGGTGCCCCTATTCAGTCTCCCCCCCCCATCCCAATATTTATATAAACAGTTAATATATTAATTAATATTTTTGTAAACAATTAATATTCAGGAGCGGATATAGGAATTTGAACAAGATGAAGTGTGATAAAGTACCTTTTTTTTAAAGGGGGTAAGTGTACTGCAAAAGAAGGTCCCGGGAGTTGTTTAGGAAATTTAACCCCCTTTTGGTCACAAATTTTGATTTTATTTTCCCTATTATAATTTTGTTGTATGTAATTTTAAACCCTTTCCAATGTTAAAAATCTTTAAAATATTTTCGTACTCCCTTTCCAAAATTTCTGGATACGCCCCTGCTTATAACCACCCGAAATAAGCCAATGAAGGCTTCTCTGGAAACAGTATGGTTATCCTCTAATTAGGCTTATAGGTTCATGTGCAAACAAAACGACCAAATAATTTTGGTTTTCAATATCTGATGCTGCAGTGTAGCTTCAAATTTCATTTTTAATGTCTTGGTTAGTGTTGGATTGTTGTTTGTTTGTTTGTCTTTATTTTTGTTTAAATTAATTAATTTTTTGAAAAAAATTGTTCTAGATTGATGTGATATGCTTATACTCGTGTTATACAAATTACTTTGTAGTCCATATTCAAATATAGCCACAAAGTAAGAAAAGATATATAACAAAAGATATATATTTATTTATAATATGTTAAAATTAAAATATGATGCAAAAAAAATGTGCCCCGGGTGAGGATCGAACTCACGACCTTCAGATCGCTCTTTGATTTTGTGATTATGAGACTGACGCGCTGCCTACTGCGCTACCGAGGCTCGACAACATGAGTAAGAATTATTGCTTATAAACAGCCAACCTGCATTTAGCGGATAATGTCGAAAGTTATCGAAATATGTTTCCGTAAGAGGGGAGAGCACTCTTTTGATATACAAACTTAAAATGGCGACCGAAGAAAATGCTGTAAATTCGGTTGAACACGAATTAGAAGAAAACGAAGATGTTCAAGAATTAAAAGGAAAGAAAGTAGCCAAACATGATTCTGGTGCAGCAGATTTGGAAAAAGTTACAGACTATGTCGAGGAAACTGAAATTTCTGCTCATAGTATCGGAGATGCTATGCGAGTCGTGAATGTCCGGAAAGCACAAGAAGTTTCAGAAAAACAAGCTAAAGAAAAAGAACTATCAAAAGTGAAAATCAGCAAAGAAGATGTAGACATTATTGTTCACGAAATGGAAATTCCAAGATTACATGCTGAGAGATGTTTACGAGAATATAAGGGAAACGTTGTTGAAGCATTAGTGGCATTGACAAACTAAAATGTTGACCACGTGTTCAAAGATCGAAAGGAATGTTTTAGGCTAGTATCCATGGATACAATCAAATGATGATAATATATAAATTCAGAAGATTCTGAGATTCAACCACACATATTCACAGCTTTGTGTTATTTAAAAAAAACTAAAAAACTGATCAACTACTGGGTTATCATAAAATATTATTTCAAAAGTACAAATTCATTAAAAATGCCTTTTTATTTGACATTACCTGTTACTGTTTGATGTGAAAATGTTATTATTATTTAATTGTGTTACATTACAATGTAATGTAAATGTTTTAAGTTAACTTGCATATTATAAAGTTAATTAAAAGTAAGACTAAAAGCCTATTTATTTTAAATTGAAAACAAATACATTTTATATAAACGGTATCATTTGTCAGTAAACAACAGTATAATTCCTGTTTAGTTTTTCATTTTGTTTTGGGTTTTTTTAATTGTGATTTTAAAAGTCTTTTAGAATATTTGTTAGTCTCATTCCACTCCATCATAAGAGAGTAATTGCTGAATCTCACCTTCAATCATTGTTTTATCCTGTTACGGCCATAGTTTTTTTTATTATTCGTTTCACAAACCCGCCAACCCTACATCTTTCTAAATTAAAATAAATTAAAAAGTAAAATGTCACACTTATTTTATTTCCACCAACTGTTCTGATGGCCAGAAAACTAAAAAAAAGAAGAAAACCTGCACGGTTGTTTAAATAAAAAAATTAAATTTACACTTTTCATAAGGGGTGAATTTAGAAGTAAAACTGGTAAAATTAATTGTATACCAAATTTTATTTTCCCCTCCCAAGACATTTTGTAAATTTTTATTTTATTTTTTTCCCTTCCTACCTATAGTGTAGCCTAGACAGACAAACAGACATATATTTTATTTCAGTCTCACCTTGTGCACCACATAACGGGTGCAGAAAGTACTCTCCGGCTTGCCAAATGTGAGTAAAAATTCTGACAGACAAGTTAAAAAATGCAGCTACCCGTCCAACGGGCGATCTGTATTTTTCTCATTGACAGTAACTTTATAAAAAATTCTCCGTATTAACCATGCCAGAATTGGAAATAATTTAAACAAAGAATTCAGAATGATGACGAAATTCCCAACAATACACATATAGCATCAAAGTAGTTTTGTTAATCAAAGACTCTCAGCTATCTCATTTTGCGCATCTGCGCAGTCGCCAAATAATAAGTTTTAGTTTCCGTTCTACCAGAAGTTGCCAAGCAGTTACGATTGCTATGCCAAGTGTCGGTTGTTTTTGGATCAAAAGTGATGCTACTAAACTTTTGAAATCTTTTTGTTAATGTGACGATATTTGGGCAGTGTTTGAAAGCCAACGCAGAAAAAAACGATTAAGAAAAGAAAGAAAATGACAGATAGTATGATATAAAAAAACGACAGTGTGTGTAGAAAGATAGTTGGCTAAACACGGAGTTGGGAGAAAGAGATCATGGTTAATATATATTCATCAACAAAATGCCATGTTCTGTATGGATTGCAGAGAAAACAAAATGGAAAAAAAGAAGGCTAAATATTTTGTTGTTGGAACTTCTATATTAAAACTGGAAAGCATAAAAGCTCACGAAACATCAGATAATTATACATTTGCTCTAAGGTTAAAAAATTATATATTGTATTCTAGTAGAAATTCTGGTGGGCTAATAAAATGTTTGGTTCTGGTCTGGTAGGCAAGTGAAAAATTCTCACATTTCTGCACCCCTGAATAATATTAATACAATAAGAAATAAAACTCATAAAAATACACAAGCCATCCCTTATGCAATTATGAGAGACTATACATATACAATTATACAAGTATTATCCTATGTTTGAGAAACTAAAAAAAACCCAAAACTTTGGCCTAAATTTGAAAATAGTGAAACTGCTCTCATTTGAAATGTTCTTATCTGGATTGATATGAGTGCAGACAAGGTTCATTGAGTCATTGGATAGATGTACATCACATGCACCGAACAGTGGTCCACAACTGGTTTATCAAAGGTCATTGTATGTGCAGTCCTGTGTGGGAAAGCACATATGTAAAAGATCCCTTGCTTCTAATCAGAAAAAATAGCCGCTGTGGCAATAGCAGGTCTCCTCTATAGACCATGAGTTGCAAAAGACCATATATCTGACACCTAATAGCTACTGAATAAATAAAACAAATGTGCCGGGCTTTTATAATTATTAAACAATCCTTTCCTTTCCTGGAATGATATTTAGGTGAGCAGTTTTTTAAAATGGAGATTACAGCATTACTGGGGCATTTCATGCTAATTTTTTGTGAGGGACGTGACATTTTGACACTATAAGACTGTTTCTATGAAAACGTGTATACTTTGCATTTTGTGTTAATAGAAACCATATGTAAAGTTTTATTAATATCTTTTTCCTTTCCTGGAATGATATTTAGGTGAGCAGTTTTTTAAAATGCAGATTACAGCATTACTGGGGCATTTCATGCTAATTTTTTGTAAGGGACGTGACATTTTGACACTATAAGATTATGTTTCTATGAAAACGTGTATACTTTGCATTAATAGAAACTATATGTAAAGTTTGTTTTATTTAACTACGTCTCTAGAGCACGTTGATTTTTATCTGATCATCGGCTATTGGATGTCATACATATGGTCATTCTGACATGTCTTAAGAGGAACCCTGCAGCTGCCACATAGGCTTCTCCTTCCAATAAGCAGCTCCTTCCAATAAGCAGCAAAGGATCTTTTATATGCACCATCACACAGATAGGACAGCACATACCATGGCCTTTGATAAACCAGTTGTGGATCACAGGTTGGAATGGAAAATAGCCCAAACTTCAAATGAGTCCACTGAGAAGGATCGATCAGACGATCGACTGGTTCACAGGCAGACACGATACCATTTGAGCTACACCCTGCTCGATTTGAATTAGTACCAATCAACTGCATGAAACACTATTAGTATTACCAAAAGTTATTCAAAACAGCAAAATATCAAATCAGACTGAGTTACTTATAACTACAACCAAAACAGCAAATTATCTATTTAGACTGTTCTTTTTTCTTTTTTTTAATTATTTTTTTTTTTTGCAGGGCCATAACTATCTTTCCTGGGTGAGGGGAGTAGAACCAAATATATTTCCGGAGGGAGAAGTAGGGCTAAAAATTGTTACTTCATTTTTATAGATATTTATTTAAAAAAAATTCTGCTGCTACAGCATTGTTTTATTAATAAATATGGACATTCATATCTATGGCAGTAGCAGATCCATAGGGGAGGTCCAGGGGGTCCGGACCCCCCTTTTATCGATATATATATATATATTATTTTTTTTACATATATTTTCTGAATGGAAGGACGTGAAAATTAATTATTTTTCCCCATTCCTATTCACTCATCACATTTGGACCCACCTTTTCAGAAATCCTGTATCGGAACGCAAATAGGAAGTAGACATTTTGTTTAATTAATGTTGCTCATAGTATATTATCTATGAGTCGAGATGCGATCATGTTTCAAATATTTTGTATCAAGTGGGGTGGGTGTAGAATCTCGCTTGGTAGAACATTCGTCTGATTGTTTTCCCCCCATACTAACCAATGCTCCATAAATGGTATGTGCCGTCCTGTCTGTGGGAAAGTGCATATAAAAGATCTCTTGGTACAGTGGAAAAGTATTGCGGGTTTCATCTGCTGACTACATGTAAAAATGACCAAATGTTTGAGATCCAAGAGCCGATGCTTAATATATCCATGTGTTATTATCGTGTTATTAAAATCACACACACGCACACTCTCACACATGCACACACCAAGAGCGAAAAGTGTGGGGGGTGGACGGACCATCCCGCTGTCTTCCCATACTCCACCTCGGTTTGACGCCATTATAGACCCCTTGTGTACTTCAATATCACTATTTACGCTAAGACCACATGGTAAAGTGTTACATTGATACAATGAAGAGAAATACTAGTACTTAAAAAATATTTTTAGTCATATTAATTTAAGTTTTCCGAACAAAAAGTGGCGACCCGCCTGTCCAAAAAGTGGGTGGGGACGTGTCCCCTCCTCCCGGGATTTACGCCCATTGCACACACACGACAACACCACACACACACACACACACACACACACAAACTAAACAAAGTTCAAATAAAACCAACAACATAACATTTTCTAAATTGGTTTCCGTTTTTATAGTTATTCTCATTTGTGTTTCTTCTTACGACTTTGAATATTACTGTGTGCATTCTGCTATTGAAGTTAATACCAATGCAAACCTAACAACGACAAAGATCATGAAATGGACGATTGCGTAGGACACGATATTTCGTGTTATTCTCCTGTTAAATACTTTCATTCGACATGGATGATCTGTTCCATTGCGTACACTAACAGCAGATCATATTTGTTTTGTGTATCCAGTTAAATGTATCTGCAACGTATCGGAATTAATGGAACCCACGAGACTGAACTTAATATTATTCCCAAACCACCAGGTTCAATTTACCGTACTTTATTTATTAGTATCATCATATACACAGCACAAACAGTGTAGGAATACAGGATAGAGTTGCAGACGGTCTGTTTCAAAACGACAATAACAAAAACATTGTTGACTGAACATGTTATGAACGATGTAATGGACCTGTTAATGGAACTATTAAACTGATTATTAAGTTTAGAAAGGGGAAAAAAAATCATCCTACGTTCAGGACGGGGTGGCAATAGACTAGAGAGACTTCCCTATGATTTACCTTAATACTGAAATATATGCGAGAGAAAATGTAGTTCCACTGATGTATTTTACTTCATTGGTAAACTGCTTTATATTCTGAATTGATGGGGTACTATTGATAGGGAAGTGGGTGCAGTTTGTGTATGTGTGCATTTTGTCAGCATTCTGGCCATGACAGCTCCAGGAAGTGAGGTGACATTTGTGTAAAATGCACTGAAATGGTTGTGGTTTGGCTTTCTACCCAAGTTTACATCAAGATTGTAAACAAAAGAACTGGACAAGAGATGTTGTTCTTTTGAGGATACATTTCCCACTGGCAAATAAAGTTTCTTGTGTAATGTCAATGGCCTAATGAGTTTAATGCAGGAACTGTAACCATTGGGCCTATTTAATATTATAAGAGAATAGCAAAATTAATTGTGGTCTGTAAAGTTTGTTTTATTTAACGACGCCTCTAGAGCACATTCATTTTTATCTGATCATCGTCTATTGGACGTCATACATATAATTGATCATTCTGACATATGTCTTTTAGAGGAATCCCGCGGCCTCCACATAGTCTACTCCTTCCGATAAGCAGCAAGGGATCGTGTATATGCTCTGTCCCCCAGACAGTACGACATATACCACAACCTTTGATAACCAGTCGTGGATCACTAGTTGGAACGGAAAATAGCCCAACCTGAAAATGGGTCCACTGAGAAGGATCGACCCGACGACCGATCGGTTCACAGACAGATACGCTACCGTTTGAGCTAGATCCTGCTCTACTAATTGTGGTCTGAGACCGGCTAGCCTTTGCAGGAGCTACATAATAATTTGACTGGATGCGTTACAAAGTTACAAATGTTCTCATTGAGTTTAACATGAAGCGTAACAACTATTCTAGCGAATGTTCGCTAACTGGTCTTGAACGCAACATCCCTACGCCCATGACAGGCTAGCCCTCGTAGGCGCTACGTGACAGTCAATTATCTTAGAGTTTAACGTTAAGCGCGAAACGTTTTAACGAGCGGCCGCTGGCTTATTTTGATCCTAACGTTGCTCGGTAGTGACCTAACGGGCGTTGGAGCAGGGGAAGAGGGACTGTGGGGGTGCAGCTCCCCTAATAATTCCCACAAATATGTTCCTTATGTATTATTCACCGCAAATTCTGAAACGGGAACAACCCTCCCCCAATAAGAATTTTGTTCCAACGCCCCTAACTAACAATTGCGCTAGCCGAGTCTATAAGTAAATTTCTTTTCGTCTCGATATCCAGTTCAAGCACACATCGATATCCTTTGTTGTCTTGTCCAGTTGGTGTCAGATGTTAATTTTAATATGAGGAAGCTCTTAGTCCCACATAGCTGTTCGACAAATAGCAAGGACAGCACAAACCACGACCTTTCATTTGTTACTTCAGTCGTGTCCCACTGATCGGTGCAGGTAGTGTACACCTCTGGGTCTTTAATACATCTTGCGAATCTCTCTTTGACATTGAAACAATACTGACCTACCTCAGTGGAGCAGTGGTTAAGCTGCCAGTCTCAGTGATGGTAAGTAATGGGATCAAATCTCAGTCTCCAACCGGCACCAAACTAGAGTGAGTGTTCCGCAAAGGCTCAGTGGATAAGTGTAAGTCACACCGACCAGTTTTGGGGAATTTTCAACAAGAACGTGATAGTTGCCGATCTAGCTTATAAAACGAGCGATCTGATAGGATAATATTTTTAAATATGATATCACCAAACATTTTTTCGTATAGATGGCGCGGTAAGCAGCCCGGGTTTTTATCAGCTATATTGGTCAGGGGTCCAAACGGACTCGGTGTGACCCCTGACGTTGTGAGGATGTGGATATGTATAAACCACTTGCACCGACCAGTGGTCCACAACTGGCTTATCAAAGAGCGTGGTATGTGCTATCCTGTGTGAGAAAGCGTTTATAAAAGATCCCTCGCTGCTGATCGGAAAAAGTAGCTTAAGTGGTGGTATCGGGTTTCCTCTAAAAGACCACGAATCTCAGAATACCATATTGAACCTAATTGCCTCTTAATAAACAATGTGCTGGGGTGTCGTTAAACAAACAATCATTTCCTTTTTCAAACAATACTGATGTTTTAAAATGCCATGCCTCGACTGCGATTCGAACCCAGTATCTATCAGGCTAACCATTAAACCATCGAGTTATTTGAACCGTCAGCATATCCCCTTATTAGACTTCACTTATGTGTACGTGGTTTGTTTCGAGATCATCGTCGTCGCGTCGTCTGAAATAGAATTTTAAACGTGGACTAAAAAGATTTCTTTTGCTAAGTAGTCTGAGAGCAGTCTAGGTGATTGTTGATCGATCTATTGTGTTTGATACGCGACGCGACAAAACACTATTTGTGCTGATCGACGACTTTCTAACCAATAATAATGAAAAAATGGCTACGCCACAAATAAAATTACTTTCAACAATCGGGCGCGTGTGGCCAGGTCCTGATCCAAAATTTTGACGTGCAGAATGGAAAATGAAATAGAACTGACATTTTCACTATTCCGCTTTATATTCTAAAGTTGCAGAATGAATGAATACGCGCAGGCACATAACACACACACACACACACACACACACACACACACACACACACACACACACACACACACACACACACACACAC
>JAULBS010092344.1:0-32547 GCA_032355785.1 Symmetromphalus regularis | reverse complement strand
TGTTCGGATTGCTTTTCAGGTAAAACATCGGTCCATCGAAGGTCAATGTTTCTTTATGTTAGGATTAGGGGAGGGGGAGGGGTCAAACCCAATCCTAACATTGTTAGGATTATGAAAACCATTAACATTTATGGACCGTCCCTAACCCCATGTGGCCAACACTAAAACTCCATGTGGCCAACAGTAAAATAAAGTCTGCCATTCTGAATACAACATTCTACATGACATGCATACAATCTAATCTGCTCATGCAGGCACCTGTATTAAGCAAAACAAGTAAAGTTTGTTTTATTTAATGATGTCTCTAGAGCACATTGATTTTAATCTTATCATCGGCTATTGGACATCAATCATATGGTCATTCTGATGTATTTATTTTAAAGGAAACCCACTGCTGCTACATAGGCTACTCTTTCCGATAAGCAGCAAGGGTTCTTTTATAGGCACTGTTCCACAGACAGGAAAGCACATACCATGGCTTTTGGTGAACCTGTCATGGACTACTGGTTGGAACAGAAAATAGCCCAACCTGTAAATGGGTCCACTGAGAAGGATTGATCTGACAACTGCCAGCTTCACAGGCAGACATGCTACTGTTTGAGCTACATCCCACTCTCCTGTATTAAGCAGCCATTAATCTTAAAGAGTCACTTTACTTTCTCCCAAATCAGCTACTTACTATAAATTTTAATATAATCTTAATAATGCAGCCACCAGTCTTAAGAGGCCACTATCTATTACTCCTGAGTGACTGCTTAAGACAGATTTGAATGTGCATAATAATTAGCTCTATCCGTGCCCATTATAGACAAAAACTTTACTGCATTACATTGTTTATATTGTATAACTTGGTTTTTGTAAATATACTTGTTTATTGAATAACTGTTATGTATAATAAAATCCATCAAAAACAAACAATTGGATCACAGGGTATCATTTAACAAACATTTTTTTTTTCATAATAAAACCACCAGCAGAGCGTTTCATCAGTCTCATAACCAGGCAAAAAAACTGCTGCAATTACCCATCAATGACTATTTATTAAGCATTATAATAATTATCATCAAGTGGGTTAGGAAGTGCACAATGGCTTATAGTCAGTTCACATTACTTGGAACATGGATTTTTGTCGATAACTTTTGTTTGCGTAAACCTAGGCGAAAATGGACTAGTGTTTTGGAAATAGCAAAAAAGTCCTACATTCCACGTTTTTTCATTACTTTGTCAAATAATAATTTAAAATATTACCCATTCATTCGTATAGCAAAAACGAAAATGTTTCACAGCAATAATAAGGATGGAATACGAGTTCATTACAAAGTGAAATAACTACCCATTTTAACATTTCGAACATCTCGGTCATTTCCGGTAATATTCGAATGTCGTTCATCGTTTTTGTGTTAATAAACAAATCATTAAAAATATGACATTGATATTAAATTATGACAAATATATTTATAAAATAATAATCTCGTACCATAGAAATCAATTATACAAATAATGACCTAATACCCCCATTTTTATATGGATTTGTTTGACGTCTACAAAAAATGAAAGATGGCGGTCAAAGTAAAACTGGCTCGAAATGTAAAAACAATATTTTTCACTGCCCTTTAAACAAAGAATATAGAACCAATGGACACACCAACCTAGACAAAAAATAGGACCTTTTTTTAAATTTAGAAAGATATCAACATTAATGAGGCAAGTTATATATTTTGGTTTTTATTCGTCAATAACCATGTTCCAAGTAGCGTCAACAGACTATAGGCATTTTCAGTGACTGTTACGAGAAGTGAGTTAGGTTGAAAATATCGAAATGGCCAAAAAATTACTTAGGCACTTAGGTTATGACTGTGATGATTTGTTAAACACAGTATATTATTTTTCATCTCCTTTGTTTACATTCATAGATATCAATCAAGCCAGCAACGTTTTTTAGCCAGAGTGACAGTTTAATTTTATACAATGTCACTATGTGTTTATAGTCAGTACCCACAGCAGACAGGTGATGCAGACGCTGTAATTAAACAGTAATATAAGCTACACACAATTATTATTAACAGATTCCTAGCAGGCTGAATAATATGGACACACTGTGCTGTAACATTATACAACATCAAATAATGCCCATCCAGCCAGAACTGTTTTAAATGGTGCAGGTGAAGCTGGGGATGTGTAATGAGTGCATATGCCACACAACTCATTTGGATATTAACCTGACCTTGATGGCACAGTGGTTAAGCTGCCCGTCTCACAGTAGGAAACTGGTAGGTACTGGGATCAAATCTGAGTCGAGGCATGGGATTATTAATCTCAGTATTGGCTCCTACCCACAGTGAGTCTTCCGCAAGACTCAATGGGTAGGTGTGAGCCATTTACACTGATCAGTGATTAACAACTGTTTTATCAAAGTCTGTGGTATGTGCTGTCCTCTCTGTGGGAAAGCACATATAAAAGATCCCTTGCTACAAATTGGAAAGAGTAGCCTATGTAGCGATAGCAGGTTTCCTCTAAAGACCACGTGTTACAAAATACCATATGTCAGACATCTAATAGTCACTGAATAAACAATGTGCTGGGAATTAAACAAACAATCGTTAAACAAACAATCCTTTCCTTTCATTTGGATATTGTTGTTAAATTGCAATATTATATTAACAACCTTTTAACACAAAAATATATAAATTTGTAAAATAGAGATCCACTATTGTGTTTTAAAAAGGGGTTTCATACCTTGGAAATTAATGTACAAGTATAAAGGCCTGCTAACCGTCAAACAAAAACATTTTATCATAAGAATCTGACAGAAATGAGACAATATCCAACCCAAGACTGGCAAGAGATACAACATCTGACACAATCATAAGCTTTAATGTTATTATTATGTGTTTTTTTAACACCACCCCCTAGAGCACATTGATTTGTTATTTATCAGCTATTGGATGTCATACAATGGGTTATTCTGACATGGAGTCAAGTGTGAACCAGCCTCCAAAGGGTTTTGAACCACTGCCATCAGCTTTAGTCCGAATTTTACTGCTGGACCATCGAGGCTAGGGTAAGCTTTAATGTGTTTAAAACATGACAGTTTTATCTCGATGGTTAGAAGTTCCATCTTCATCACAAGCACATACACACATGTGCATGCATCCATCCATATATATACATGTACATGCATACAAAAACATACATTATAATTACTTTCTTGTCTACACATAATTACTTAGTTCAAAAAAAATACATAAACGAACATAAAGAAGCACTTAGTCCAAAGCACCACATTCTCATAACATCATAAATTCACCCACAACTAAATTACTTCCACAAACTGCACTGTGAGCATGTCAAACGGCCAAACTGTTAATGCCATAGAGAATATTCAGCTATTACAGCCTATCCAAACCATATGGAGAGGTCAGAATAATCTGACTCTTTAAATCCTGTTGTATTTACACATACACACAAATTACAGCAGATCGGTATAAGATGCAAGAAAAAGTTTATCCATTTGTAAGCGTTGGCATCAAGAACTAGACAACAAACAGTTATGTTGCGAGAGTTTCAGAGATTTTCAGCTTACAAAACATGCAATCATCTCAGGCTCAATGCATTACAGTAAAAATATAAACATTCAAAAAGCTTATAAAACATGCAATCAGTGGTCACCTCAATGCATTACAGTCAAAATATAAACATTCAAAAAACTTACAAAACATGCAATGTGTGATCACCTCAATGTATTAAAGTAAAATATAAACATTTAAAAAGCTTACAAAACATGCAATGTGTGATCACCTCAATGCATTACAGTAAAAATATAAACATTCAAAAAGCTTACAAAACATGCAATCATCTCAAGCTCAATGCATTACTGTCAAAATATAAACATTCAAAAAGCTTATAAAACATGCAATGTTTGATCACCTCAATGAATTAAAGTAAAATATAAACATTCAAAAAGCTTACAAAACATGCAATCAGTGATCACCTCAATGCATTATAGTAAAAATATAAACATTAAAAAAGCTTATAAAACATGCAATGTGTGATCACCTCAATGCATTACAGTAAAATATAAACATTCAAAAAGCTTACAAAACATGCAATCAGTGATCACCTCAATGGATTACAGTAAAATATAAACATTCAAAAAGCTTACAAAACATGCAATGTGTGATCACCTCAGGCTCAATGCATTACAGTAAAAATATAAACATTCAAAAAAGAAAACAGTGAATTACAGATAAACTAAATGAAAAAAGAAGAAATATAAAAAGCTCTCTATTAAATATATATAAGCAATAATTAGGCTTATCGGATATCTGATTTATAAATGCATTAACAAGCTCTGATTATCACACACATTAGACACACACGTCTGCTTGTTATAGCATGTACAGCCGATAGATATACATACACTGATGATTTGTGATAAACAATCAAATGCATTCATGCGTTATAATATGCAACAAATAAATAATATAGTGAGCCTCAGTGGTCCAGAGGTAGAACATTGGACTCTCAAGCTGATGACAGTTGTTCAAAATTCATTGGAGGCTGGCTCACATTTGACTATGTGTCAAAATAACTAAATGTTTGACATCCAGTAGATGATGATTAATAAAACTGTGCTCTAGTGGTGTTGCTCTAGCAGACTGAATTGTAAAAGTGACAAAAAAACAACCAACTGGAAATTGGTTAAACAATGATTTTCATCGGCAATCGGTTCAAAATGACAACCCTAAACTGGTTTATCAAAGGATATGTTATGTGATTTCCTTTCTGTGGAAAAGTGTACATAAAAGACAAACAATCCTTTCCTTTTTAGACATCAAAAACAGTTAAATTTGTCCTTACTGGGCAAAATACACAAATGAAAGGATAGTCTAAGTCAAACTGGTTCACGATGGAAGAACTGGCTAAACATTGTTAACCATAACTTATTACCGTAACATGAAACATTTTGCATGGCACTTTCACCTTTTAGCTTGATCTTTGACATATTTAAGCCACTACTAAATCTAAAGTGATTTCCATTTACCTTTTGAAAGTATTCTTAAGAGATGCTAATGCTTGGAAAGCGTAAGTGAACTTATTGCATTTGTCAACATTTTGAACGGGAGCTAAAACAAACAGTAATGTTGACAGTGACGATGATGTCCCCACTAGACACAGTAATCCCCGTATCACGTACTGTTTATGCTTAAGCTGGTAAGATACAGGGGAGACAACTCAGGCTGACTGTATGGAGGAAAATGGTTAAAATGTACATGAAAGGTTAAAAGACTCTTTTTATATTGGGTGGGGGAGAACAGGCACTAAATCAGGTGAAAACCCAAGGCTTGCCGAGGATTTTTACCTGATTTTGTGACACCGAGGATGGGATTTCCCTATCCACCTCTACCCAATATAAAAGAGTCTTTTTCTCTCATTCTTTGCAGAACAAAATGGGTAAAACCAGAGTAAAAATGTAAAAAGGAAACCATTTTTTAAATAAATGTATTTGTTTATTTTACAGTATATTAACAGGAAAATAATATTTTTTAATTCTCTGTATACGAAAATGGCAAACTGTGTTTGCAGATAAAAATTACCAGCAACACTTAAATTCTTCAGTATTTCTGTTTACTACATTGAAATTACGCTACACTGTATAAACCGTCCATTTACATCGTTTCACTACTTGTGTGTACATACACTTTAAAAAATAGTCCACATTCTAGTTTTTTAAAATTGTTCTCCAGTTTTCTTGTTCATCGATAAATGCTTTCACATCAACCTCTTTAAATCTGTTATTTTCAGTGATAAAAAAATAGTATTCTGTTGCAGACATCTGCTGTTAATATGAGTTTTATTTAGGTTATAGGCAAACTAGTACACTATATGACGTAATCATTAATATTTGCCATGAAAATATTGATGTCACACATTTAAACCTAGCCATTTCATCTTACTATACCATGTTTGGTATGTATTTTACCAGTTAGTGATTTCCTCAACTTGTCTATCAAATGTTGTATGTACTGTCCTACTAATGGGAAAATTCTTATAAAGAATAATAACATCTTAAATCTTACCATACCATGTTTGGTATGTATTTTACCAGTTAGTGAATTCCTCAACTTGTCTATCAAATGTTGTATGTACTGTCCTACTCATGGGAAAGTTTTTATAAAGAATAATAACAACTTAGATCTAACCATACCATGTTTGGTATGTATTTTACCAGTTAGTGATTTCCTCAACTTGTCTATCATATGCTGTGTTTGGCATGTATAACCAGTTAGTGATTTCCCCAACTTGTCTATCAAATGTTGTAGTATGTACTGTCCTACTCCTGGGAAAGTTCATATAAAGAACAATAACATCTAATAAACACGTGCTAGGGGACAGTGGGTGCGTTATTAAAACCAACCACAAATGCCAACACTGTGGTTCAAGAACAAAGTGTATTCAACAAAATTAATGCTGGTCAAGTCTGTTAACAGGAAAACACAAAATCACTGCAGCCCATAAAACTGAAAATGTTTGATCTCTCAAACAATCTTTTTTATCGTCAGTCAGCAAACATGGCTGACAATGATTGAAAACACTCTTCAACACAGTTTTCAAAACACATGTCGTATGGTTGACTATGTTCTGTAGGCTTTAAAAAAAAAAAAAAACAAAAAAAAAAACAAAAAAAAAAACAAAAAAAAAAACAAACGAATTAATCATTTGAATAATCAATATACAGGTGTCCAGCATAAATAGTATATTAATTCCAAATTACGCTAAAATCTGTGTGACAGACAACTGGTCAGACAGAGTTTAGTAATTAAGGACTACGGAATGCTATTTACGTTTTCCAACAGACACACTTGGTTACATTAATACATCTAGAATCGTCTCCTCTTAGAGCGGATCTTTTCAATTGGAAACATGGAGTGCTATTTTACCAGCTCTCTGTGGACAAACGATTATTTGTGCTTTATATCTTGCCTCATTGAATAGCCCAGCAGGTTGGTTTGATAGCTTTTATCCCAGCAATACGTTCAGCAGACACTGACAGACCATATTTGATATATTCCGGCTTAGCACTGCCTGTGAATAGCCATTGACTTCCATTAGATCAATGCTCTCTATTGATAAAAAAATCAGTTATTACCCTGTTGTTGGAATATCGAGTTCTTTCGGATAATTTATAATTCCACTGTTTATTAATATCCTCCTTGTGGGTTCTTGTTTCAATATTATTTCATAACAAACAACGGAAAATGTTGTGTACTGCGCAATTGAGAAGCAATTTGTTGCGTTGGTGATTGCATGGACCCATAGGCAAAAGACGAAATAATACAATTCACTCTCCACTGTTAATGGTCAATCAGTTGATGGATGGCTGAAATTGCTGTTTTATCAACCAGCACATTACACTGCATAATGGACTTGCGTGTCTAGCTAAATTGTCAACAAAAAAGTATATTTAGTGCTGTTCAGACATAATGTCACCGAGTTAATTTTCTATTTCTTTGCATCAACATGGGTCATGTTGACTTAAATTGGAGTTATGTGTTCATTCACATTCCATACTGTTGTCCATGACTGGTTTATCAAAGGTTATGGCACATGCTGTCCTGTTTGTGTGAAAGTACATATGAAAGAACTCTTGTTGCCAAATGAAATGAGTCCCTTCCAAAAGAAAGCTTTCACAACCAACTAAGTCAACATGTATATATTGTTGTTTTCCTTAAAGCAGTTATATCTAGGGTATTTATGTTCCCCCAGTTTTATTAAAGATCTGAATAGTACCGGTAATTAGATATTCTGTGATCAATGATCAGTTTGCATCAACCAACCAATGATCAATTAATACTCCATTAAATGTACATTGTGTTAAATACAGAACTTTCAGGCTGTGAATGGCCCATTCCACGTAACATGTGTTACAGTCCACACTACGTTTTTCTCACAGAACCTTGTCATCTTATTTTTCGCTGATGATAATCTAGCACTAATTCTCTTCAAAGCAAAGTAGGAAACACTGGCTATACTTAAAGATTCTCTTGGAAATTAAGATTTTATTACGATAACTTTATTACATTTTTGATGAATGGGCTGAATAAAGAGTAAATATAAGATGAATTAAAGATGAGATAATCAGTGCACAAACAGCCATGGAATGAGAAGGAAAGTAACTTTGTAACTGTAGAAATCCACTTATTTTAATCAATCAAGGGACTTGTAAATTGATTAATTGGTCAATGGCCCTAGCAAGCAATGCTCAACTAACTCGATTACATGGAACATCACTACTTCTTCTTTTTGATCACATGCTACACCAGTCGTCCAGTCTGTAGAATGAAATGTGCCATTGGTTGGTCATACTTATAATTGTGCTTATATCCAATTATGGTTCAAGTACGCTGTCCTAGGAACACAACTTGGCTTTCTATGCTGTCTGTCGAGGACAAAGATTAGTGTTAGTAGGAGACGAATCCTGTTGTCTCTACACTAATTTAATTACTCTTAAGCTCCAAGAAATCTTTTACATGCACTCTCCCATAGACAGCACAAACCATAGCCTTTGATAAACCAGTTGTGCACCACTGGTCAGTGTAACAATGAACCATTTCTTACCAGCTCCCTTTGATCATTGCTGATGATAAAATGTAAGATGTAGCAAAGTCTCTAAAGATCGCTCAGTCTGTCTCAGTCCTCCAAAGATTAGGCATCGCTTTAAGATGGCCTTCATTGTTTGATTTTCCAGCCGATGGTAGATCTAAACACACTATATCCACCAGAACAGTTCTATGAACAAGGCTTTCTGGTTCCAGACTGACTTGAAATTCTAATGGGCTGTACCAGAAGTTTACAACTTTATTACCAACTACACTGTACAATCTGTAGTCGAAAAAACTGTTTAAAATATTCATAGCACTGTTTCTGACACGGTCTAACACATGCGTGCAAAATTGACATTGGATTTGTTGTGTTTACCCCCTAATCCATCTTGTGACATCTTGCAGCATTTTCAAAATAAACACATTCTAAAGTTCAAATAACTTTACAACAAACACACAAAATGTATTGCATCTGTTACATTTTCTAAAAAAAAAAAAAATGTAAGTGTTAATGTAACAATTTTCTGTTACACAAAAGTATCAAATTACCATTTAAAAAGACAATTTAAATGCATAGCCTTAATCATTAGTTGGTGTAAATGACTTTTTTAAAACTTTTTTTTAAATTCCCTGGGTTAAATACATAAGCCAACCTAAATGACTCGATTTGATCCAGACCCTCATGTGATAATCACAGATGTCACTTTATACAAACTGCAATAAACTAATTATGGCGAGGCATTTCATGAAATAACCAGTTTATTCAATTAACAGGGATAATTTTCTTTTAAATACCATTCAAAATTTCAGGACATTTCACTGCACTGCGGCCAGTTATATTAAAACCTGCTGTTCTGTCTGACAGTGTCGAGTAGGTGAAAAATGAAAAAGACAAAATTACAACCTAACAGGTATGAGAATTCAGAATTTTGTATTTTTCATAATTGAATATGCTTAAACACCTGCCAATACAAAATTAAATTTAAAAAGAGGAATATATATTTGGGCCTATTTGTTTGACAACCTAATAGTCATGATTACCAGACCTCTCAACCTTGAATGCTGGCATAAAAGGAGACTGACCCCCCAAAAACAGGAGATTTATATATCAAAATATATTATATATTAAAACAATTTTACCCAAATACTGTGTATCTATTACAGATATTCACTTTTGGGAATGAATTGTTCATTTATTTTCATTCAAAAATATGAAGAGTCCGTGGACTCTTGAGAGAAAATATGAAGAGTCCGAAACAAAATTTAGAGAGTACATTGTGAATTATGAAGAGTAAACATATGAAGAAGAAATTTTATACCCAATACAATATGTTGTGTACAACAACTAATAATACAAAAATAATTGCAATTAAATATTGTTTTATTTCATAATCAAATTTCATGATATATATCTTCTTTTTTTTCTTCTGAAAATATACGATATATATCATTTTCTTTCTTTCTGAAAATGTAATTTAAAGAGAAAGTTATTAAATTATTATTGTAACATTATTGCTATAATTAGTGTAAAACTGAAACCATTGTGCATGTGCTTGTTATGATTTGTTTGTGTGCACAAAAATGACATCACAGGGTATAGGTTTAAAGTTGCATAGCTAAACATATTATTGGTCAACATATAAACATTTTGTAGCTGAATGATTACCAACTAATTATACTAGATAAAAATGCTATTTTTATGCCTCTTCTGATATTGTGAGAAATTGTACAACATGTTATAACATAGAGATAACAATGAAAAATAAAATAAAAAATTATATGGTAGTTTGCAACCTTCTCACCATGTGACAATGCCACCATTTTTATATTTTTTTTATTTACTGACACAATTAAAATAAATGTTTGCATTTAAATATCTGAAAAAATAAACTAATAGTAATATGTACTGGTAATAAATTAGTGGATACTACCGTAATTGCTTTGAAAATTATACAGCACATTATAATGATTATTATGCATGGAATGATCGATACTCAACGGTGCTGTGTTTCTGTTAGTGACCAGGTTCAATACATTTCGCTTTTGAAGTATTAACTTTATATAAGCCAAAGGCCTTCCATATTTTAAGACCTAAAATGTCAGCTAATACATGCAATATATGTTGAGGAGATTTTTTTTAAGTTAAATTTTTTTTTTTAATGCGAAATTCCAATTTTCTGGGAGAAAAGGAGAATTAATGAAATACTGTGAAACTCCCGCGGAACACTTCTGGGGTATAGAGATTATTAGCAAACTGTAAGCGAGCCTTAATTGTACAGTGACAGAACATCAGATTCTCAAGCTGAAAGGCAGTGGTTCAAAACCCGTTAGAGGCTGGCTCGCACTTAACTTACATGTCAAAATAACCAAATGTCTAATATCCAATAGCCGCTGATTAATAAATCAATGTGCTTTAGTCGTGTTGTTAAAAAACCAAAACAATACACTAGTGTATTTCCAAATCTCATATTGGGAATAAAAACTGTATTATGTGAGTCTTTATTTTATATTCCCCAAAATACGGTATTGATGCTATCGAAATACATGAGGCTAATAATCTATTTATCACATAATGTCATCTTTTGCAAATCTGTTTTTGTTAATTTTCCTTTTATATTGTTTACTTGCCATCAATTACATGTGGCTTGATAAGGCATGATTAATTAAAATGTCACAACTATATCACAAAAAATGTCATTCGCAAGATAAGTTCAGCAAAGCAGTTTCAATGGTGTTATTATTATTAGCTTTGTATTTTTATCAGAACCAGCATCATTTTGTCAACTGACTTCTGGGAATTATTTTGTTGTTTTTAAAATCCTTTGTTCTGAATATTACATTTCATAATGTGGTTTTTTATATGTCAGTAAACAACACATTTCTTTCCTTGTCATTTTTAATTAACATAGGTACATAGTTGTCAGGTTTACTGAATAAAGGGGATTCACTGTACATGCATCTCGATGCTAATTCACATGTCAGGGGAATTCTTGTTGCATGTTAAGTATTTCCAATAATCTTAATGGTTTGATGTGAAGTGAATTATGGAGGCTGGAATATCTCCAAGTTACATGATCAGGCATATGGCTTCATGACTTAATTATTACAGCAGCATATAGCAACACATAGCATAAACATCTCGTTGACGAGAGGGAATCAGTGAAGGACAGGGCAGACATTATATTATATTCACTGTCGTACATAACAAATTCTAATTAATTCTTCATACATGACATGTTATAATACAGGGATTAACTTGTCAGGTCATCTGAAGATGCCAATACATGTATGTCTAATTTAACTTAAATATTTATGTTACATAAAATTACCAACACTGGTTAATTTTTTGTCTTTCAAATTTTAACCTTCTACTTTTAGTTTTACTTAGTAAAATATCTGAAAGTATGCTAGCTTTGTCAATAAAACACTCAAATTACACACTTAACTGCAAGTACCCACCCAAACAAATGGCCACAATATGGAATACAAATAAACAGATATAAACCTTATATTTAAATGCTGTACTGTTCAAGCAAGCTTATATTACTCATAGCTGGCATACATGTATCAAAGACCATGGTTATAATTATGTTGTCCTGTCTTTATGAAATAAAACAATCTCTTGAAAGTAACTAAAAAAAAAGAGAAGTCTTTATTACCAGAAACACTTTTCCTTCTGTACATTTGTTTCAAAGATGAAATGTTTGATACTTTACTGTTTGCTCATTCACAATATTTTGAGATGGCAAACATTCCTTTCCTTTCATTTGCAAACCCAAATACAGATCGTCAAAGATATTACAAAATATGAATTTATTTTCTGCAACAGTTTAACTATAAGTTGACAGCAGATCACCTGCTAGGTTAGTTCTATTTATTTTCGTGCTTAGTAGGAGAGACGAAACCCACTACCGCTACATTAATGTGGCTATTCTTATTGTAAAGAAGCAAGGGATCTTTTATATGCAATATCCCACTGACAGGATAGCACATACTACAGCCTTTTATAAACCATTAGTGAACCACTGGTCGGTGTAAGTGGTACACCTACCTAATAAGCTTTGCAGAGCATCACTCTGGTTGCCTCGACTGAGATTCGATCCTAGTATCTACCAACCACAAGTCCAATAGCTTAACCAATGTGCCACTGGGGCCTGTATAGACCACCTGCTAGCAGTCTGAACTGACCTGGTCACAGACAGGCCTGCAGACGACAAGTATCAAAACCAGATGACAAGCTGTTTCAGGTGTCAAATTTCAAGATGGCATCATACCATTTGCTCTCCTGCCCCATAAAGAATTGACATTTGAAATTCTGTAACAGTCACCACATTTAATTATCAACAGATCACTGATTAGCTGATGCAGACTGATGAACATCACAAAATTGCATCTTGTTTCCAACTCTATTGTCCTTTCCTACTGACTACTGAATTCAAGTCAGCAGTTGTGCTGTCATTAACAACCCTATCAACCATCAGTTAGATGATAATCACTTCCAGACAAACACGTAGAAACAGGTCACTTCCACATTATGTACACAAATACCTGTTAACCATTGACAAATAGATCCAATAGTGCCTACTTACTGTAGTAATTGTTTCATCAGCCTTTGAGACGATGCTTGTACAAAAGGGTTAAGTAGATTTTACAGATCACTGCACATGGTAACAAAATATGAGACAAAACTTAAGTTAATTTCAGCTGTGATATATTGTGTATACTAGCAGAGACTTGACATACTGGACACTGCATCCAATTAGACCAATTTTATAGTGTTGTAAATCAAATCTGGACAACAAAATCAGCTGGTTTAAAAAGAAATTGGTCTGACAGATAATGAAATGCAGGATTACACACAAAGATTTTCTACAAAATATGTATGTAAAAACATGAATATATCCCACCAAACTATGTCATTAAAAGTGATATCATTGTTTGTTTTTAACACTCATTTTAAGAGATGAGCAGTGACCACCATTAAAATTTGAGTTTTACATGCACTTTTCAAAATCAGACAGACATCATGTATCAGAGACTCATACAACTTCATTGTTATTAGTTCGGATTATAAAAGAACCACATCATAGCTTTATAATGGAGCGGTAGTGGATTTCTACCATATACAAGTAGTGAAAACTGAAACAGTTATGATTAACATTGTATAATTGATGAAAATGAACTTAAATGCTTTGTTTTGTTTCTTTTTAAAATAAATTTTACCAATACAATTCAAGCAAAATTAAGGTAGAATGGGTTATCAGAAATACACTTTTTTAAGTTTAAGAAAAAAAACCTGACATAAACTTGGCCCCATAAATGTGTCTCTAACACCTAATAGCTAAAACTGCTGTGTTCATAGTGTCATTAATAATACATTCCTTTCCTTGTTCCTTTGTACACCTGGCATGAATGGATTTCCAAAGTTAAAAAATTGTATGAAACTTTAGATGCTGTACTCACTCATACGTATTCACCTGTAATAAATGTGCACGGTTGAATACATAAAGTTAACCCAGGATCTCTCTATAATGATAAACATGCATACGGTTGATTATACGCCACCTCTACATCTCTTTATCACCGAACAAATATAAAACATCTGTACACTTCCTTTCAACGCGACCCATAACCAAGTCTATTATAAATACTTCAGACAGGTGACAAAAAGAATTCTCTTCTGGTGATGTCACTGTTGTTAGAAGTCACAATTTTCACCTCCATACACATCATAACGTATTTGGTTTAACTGGTATAAATGTATTAAGAATTAAACCAATCCCATTTCCACTGGGAGTTTTTATATAGTGTTTTTACTAGTCAGTCTACCAAAATAATTCTCCTAATTACATGTATACCTATCAAAATTTAAAAAAAAATAAACAAATCCACCTGTTTTTCTTTACTATAAAAGTAATTTTTACAAGTAATTATTTGGCAAGATTTAAATAAAATGTGTCAAAAAGGTTTTATCATAATTTGCAACTGTTGAATTTTATAAGATCTAGAATCCGACCTACTTATAGTCCAACTGTAGGAATTAAAATTACAGTCCATTCATATCACACTGACTGGCCAGTAGTTATACCTACTGAAAACATAGCTAACATAGGTAGTAAACAATCACAAAGTTCTATCAACATTTTTTTTTTTATTCATACAGAGAATACAGATTTTCAGACACCACTGGGACTCCACCCCCTAAATTAGTATGCATAAAATATTGATTTTCAGATTTCAATTAACTCAGGGGTAGAAATTAAGAAATTATTTTCACTCGCCTGGGGTCTAGTAGTCTTAAAACGTTACTTGTCTCCACAAAAAATCACTAGTCCCCCATCTTAATTTTAAGATTGGAAAAATATCAACTGGCCTGGGGTACTAGTGTCACTAAGGAGTTACTCGCCCTAGTGATTTTTACTAGCCTCGGACAAGGGGATAGCCTTAGTTTCTAACCCTGTAACATATTGTTTAGTAATTTCAATTTGTATGCCGACTGTCAAAACCCCTCTCCCAAAATATGATTTGTATAATAAGAAAATATTACAAATATAAACAACTGTTTGTTTTTCCTTACAGAATAGTAGATTTTAATTCGTGTGCACATTCATTTGGTTTGGGCATACACCCTCCCCACCCACCTCAGTTTCCATGCCTCAAGAAAAAGGCACCTAATCAGGGGTGGTATGGTTTTCTTTCTCTAAACTTATCTCAAAAGTTAATACTGACCAGACCAAAATTTACTGAATATTAAACATCAAGGCTTATATTCAAAGGTTTTCAAACAATAAAAATATTTTTTAAGTATCATATAAATTCTAAGATACAATTTAATAGACTTAATTCATCTCATATAAAAAAAAACACCTTATTATATTTTCATGCATAAAAAGCTGTTTAATAAATTTATGTTCAAACCTAGATAAAAAGGACTGTTTTCGTTTGTTTTATTGACATAATGATAGATGTATAACAGGGCTTATAAATTTGGTGCCATTAAGTTGTAACCGATATCCTATAATGTCTGCCATAAACATTTTTTCCTCATGCAAAACACGATAATCAATAAGGTAAAAAGTCCTTCAACTCATGCCAGCCCATTAAAAACTGGCTGTTCACAAAAGATGCACATATGTCCACTGAACCAGTGTATAGAGCTTTAAATGTCTGTTTGCCAGACTGAATAAAAGCAATAAATAGTCTATTTAATGCCAGAACACATTATACCCACTTATATGTACCAGTTACAGAAAATGCAAATCTATTTAATACAAGGACACATCACATAGATTTACATCTACCAGTTCCAGGAAATGCAGCCAATTTATTTAATCCAAGAACATGTAACATGGATTTTTATGTTCAAGGAAATAAAAAAAAATCTAATGCTAAAGCATGTTACACAGACTTATATGTGCGGTACCTAGTTTTACAAAATGCAAAAAAAAAACACTGATTTAATTCAAGGACACAATTATATGGATGTATATTTACATAATTCCAGAAAATGCTAAAACATGTTATATTATTTCACACTGATACTAATTGAAGTGTTTTCACAAAATTTGCAGTCTACATGATATCACTTTGAGGAAAAACAGTGTTCCCAGTGCCAAGCGGGCCAGCCTTGAAAAGCTGCATAACTAATAAATGGGTTATGTGAACAGAAATTTGGTCATTTTGCAATACCTGGAAATAGTACATATTATAAATCAAAGTAATGTCTTCTTGAATTAAATAGATTTTTTGCATTTCCTGGAAATAGTACATATAAATCAAAGTAATGTGTTCTTGGATTAAATAGATTTTTTGCATTTCCTGGAAATAGTACATATAAATCAAAGTAATGTGTTCTTGCATTAAATAGATTTTAAAATATGACTGCTTGCAAATGATGTTGAACAAATGAAAGTTGGGTAGTTAAAATTAGACTTTCTCAAACTACATGTATGTGTGAAGGAAACAATTGTTTGTGTAATTTGATAGCCCCAGTGCATAAATAAGACCCTAGGTGACAAAACTCAAGATAATGGCTGGCGTAACAGGATTATAGAAGGGTTGTTATAACAGTGTACCCATGTGCATCAATATGTGATTATTTCCATGTATAAACACAAGCTGTGGACGTATAAAGTTTTGTAAAAACATGCAATTTACCTTTCAAAATCCATGGTTCAGGTTTCAGTTGATACAGTGTATATACCTCATAGAATACAGAATATTCATGCAGACACATTCTGCTAGAATGTATGTCAAAAGATTCAATGTCCTCCAGAATATTTAATGCAGGAATGAAATTCCTTCTCAAGATTTAATTATTTTTTTTAAAGAATTTAAAAAAAGTTCTTTTCCACAGGAAGTTACAATCAACCTGGAACAATTTATTATTAAACACTGATGTATATGACGACCACTGACAAATTAACAATAATTACACACACAGCATGATTAGTAATAACATCTGGCAATCTACATGCATGACACTTATATAAATATCCTCGTGTTCCCAAACAGCGGCCTATTAACGGGAAGAAGCTTTTGCGCACGCGCAATTGTAATCGTACAATCAATGTAACATAACAATATTTAACCTTGGTTATGTTACTATTAAAAACAATAAACAAATCTTTAAAATCTTAACTGTTATTATTTTTTTTTAAATGAAATCCTTCCCTGGCCAGTTGCAGACATTTTTTAACAGTCTCCCAAACAACGGTCTATTTTTCGAAAGCATCAGTCAATTAGGTCATACACACTTTTATTTAGGCGCTTACATGGTCATTAGTTAAACATGTTATAAAATATTCAGATTTTTTGTTCTAATTTCAAACACTTGGCTAACCTGCCTCTGTTACCCACTTTTAAATGTTTGATACACAAGTCTTGAAACAGTGTCTTTTAAAAGTCTTTTGGCCAATAGATGTTGTCACAGGTTGGAAGATATTTCTATTCACCAGACTGATGGATCAGATAATATATGTTTAATTTTTATACCTAGGCAATATTTGAATTTTATTTTTGCACCTGTGCAGTATATGAATTTTATTTTTGCACCCAGACATCATTTGGTCTCATTGATTTTGATTCTAACCATCAGAGTTTTTATCCAACTAGACTGAATATCTTGTAATAAATTCAGTCAGATTTAACCAGACTTAAAATATTGATGTGGAGTGGGATGTAATTCTGCAGTGGCATGGCGTGGGTTGTAACACCCGGGGCAAGGCAAGTATTGTACCTCCTAATTAATCATGATTTTTTTATGCAAATTATGGAACCAAACAGTACCAGTTTCTTCAAATGAGAAATCATACTATTAACAGGCATTATGTAATTCACCGATAAGGATTAAATGAGGACAATATGGCTGTTATTAGCGAGAAAAAAATACTGTAAAATGTTATGTGCTAATGTTTATTTTTTCTGTCATGTTGAAAAAATATGTATAATGTTCGAACATTGGGAGATTTTCAATGTGAGGGGGAGAATTTGTTATTTTAAAAATGTATTATCATGTCTTTATTTTTATTTATTTTTTAAATTTTGCACCTGGGGCAACAGCTGCTGTGGTCCTGCCCATACTGTGTCACTGTAACTCGGTGTTAAAGTATCCAGCCATCCAATAATCCAGTGCACATAGTATGTGAAGATGTGAAGACCCATTGCTACAAATCAAAACATGAACCATGCAATGCAAATACTGTATGTTTGATGTCTAACATTTGGTTAGGCAGTTGGTTTCCTCTGAAGACCATGAATCACAAAACACCAAATGTCTGACACCCAATATCTGCTGAATTAACAATGTGCTGGGCTGTCACAACCAATCCTTTCCTTTAATCTCACTGTCAGTTGGAGGTTGTTACGACTGGTCATTTTTTGTGGCTAGATATTTTCTTTTATTGCATTTGAGCTTGTTGGTCTCCTTAAATATTTGCCTCTGAAATGGTGCATAGCTCTTTAGATGTGCAGATAGCTTGTACTGATAGCCCTTTAATTTTTAACACCAAAATTGTGCACTATTAGTTTAAAAATAAATTATTTCACTGATGCCATTCTAATTTAAGTTCCTTTCTTATCACCAATTTCTCTCAACAGGAAATTAGCCTCTCTGTCACCAGCAGCTGCCATACTCAAATTGCATGATTATTGAATACAAAAAATGTTGTTAACCAAGGTCAGGATGTTCTCTTCATTAAAACCATGTTGCAAGTTCAAGTTTGTACAGATATTGGTTACTTTGTACAGATCTCGAAATACAGAAAATTGTCTCATTGAAAATCATCACTCGAAATAAGTTCCATCACATCACATTTTACAGTGCAAACATAGTTTGCTAGTCAAATGTGTACTAGTTTGCTAGTAAATGTGTTTAATATATCAAACATTTACAATGCTATTTTTGAAAGTTATTTTGTTTTCTGAAAATTCACTATGCCTCAACATTTTAAAAGAAATGTTATTTGATATGAACAGACATGGGTAACTAATAAAATTGTCAAAGCAAACTGACTGATAACTGACTTCAGAAATATACAAAAAAACAGTGCTAACTGAAAGTTTTGTTGATCATTGTTCACCATGGCATGGCATTTCATTTAGATGACTAACTAGCTCCGGTGACATAGTGGTTAAGCTGTCGGCCTCACGGCTGGTAGGTACTGGGATCAAATTTCATTGAAAGCATTGGATTTTTAATCTCAATACCAACTCGAACCCAGAATGAGTGCTCTGTAAGGCTCAGTGGGTAGGTGTATAACATAGAACTGACCAGTAGTCAACATCTGCTTTATTAAAGTCCATATTATGTTCTGTCTTGTTTGTGGGAAAGTGCATATAAAATATCCCTTGCTGCTCATTGGAAAGAGTAGGCTGTGGCAGTAACAGGTTTCCTTTGAAGACTATGTGTCACAAAACACCATATGTCTCACATTAAACAACCATTCCTTCCCTATAGCCATTGTTTATTTTAATAAATGTTGTAGTTCTAAACTTATCACAAACTAAACTACATGGATTTTAGATTTATAGGAATGTGCGCCTCTATAAACATTTAGGCCATTTTAAAACTGGTGGATGGAAATAGAGGCCACCAAAATATTGGATTCAGTTAAATATGGCACTAGTTCAATGTTTGAAATTTTATTATTTTCTTTCTCTCAAGAATTTGTATTTGTTGAGAACAACAGTGAATAAAATAAGAAAGAAAACCCATATACTTTTCTTTTCAAAGTGGATATTTTGTAAACATATTTGTTGAACCAGCTTGTGCAGTAATTTAAGATTTAAAATGTAATTCTGACTTCATGTCATTTGAAATAGGTAATATTTTTTTGTTTTAAAACACTCAAGTAATTTGTAATTTAAAATGTCGTAATTCTGGCCTCGTGTCATTTGAAATAGGTAATATCTTGTTTTAAAACACTCAAGTAATTTGTAATTTAAAAAGTCGTAATTCTGGCTTCGTGTCATTTGAAATAGGTAATATTTAGTTTTAAAACACTCAAGTATTTGTTATTTAAAATGTTGTAATTCTGGTTTCATGTCATTTGAAATAGGTAATATTTTGTTTTAAAACACTCAAGTAATTTGTTATTTAAAATGTCATAATTCTGGCTTCATGTCATTTGAAATAGGTAATATTTAGTTTTAAAACACTCAAGTAATTTGTTATTTAAAATGTCATAATTCTTGCTTCATGTCATTTGAAATAGGTAATATTTTGTTTTGAAATACTCAGGTAACTTGTTATTTAAAATGTCATAATTCTGGCTTCATGTCATTTGAAATAGGTAATATTTTGTTTTGAAACACTCAAGTAATTTGTTATTTAAAATGTCATAATTCTGGCTTCATGTCATTTGAAATAGGTAATATTTTGTTTTAAAACACTCCAGTATTTGTTATTTAAAATGTCATAATTCTGGATTCATGTCTTTTGAAATAGGTAATATTTAGTTTTAAAACACTCAAGTAATTTGTTATTTAAAATGTCGTAATTCTGGCTTCATGTCATTTGAAATAGGTAATATTTAGTTTTAAAACACTCAAGTAATTAAGCTTAATTGTATTTTATGAGCTGATGTTGAGAATGACACGACCCAGGCATATAGGATTGTTTAATGTTACTCTTCTCTGATGAAGCTGGCATTTAATCATAATAGATCATGGCGTGCAAGTATTTTCTGTTGTTTGTAGTTCCCCAGGGAGACTTGCTTCACACTTATATTCCTGGAACCTCTTTAAGCTCATTAAGATGACACAGGAGGTGTCAACCCCCTAATGTGATGATATATTTCTGCAACAGCCTTCACAAATTAAAGGTCTTAAGACATTTGGCTGTATGTTTTATGGTGTAGACTGCATGTATTTTGTATCAGACATCTTTCTGTAGGAACCAACTGTGTATCTATTATTCACATTCTGTTTTGTTTCAACACAAGTCTGTGTAGATTAAGTATTTGTTTAGAGGTCTGTCAGAATTGAAAATCTACATACGCCATAAATGGGTTATGCCAAAAACATTTTACATAACCCATTTCGTTTTGAGTAATCATTTGCAAAATATGCTGTTATGTCCTGATTTTAGCAATTTTGGTAGGTTTGACACATAGTTGAGTCATTGTGTGAGCCAGCCTCCAACTGATTTTGAACCACTGTCTTCAACTTGAGAGTTCATTGTTTTCCTTTGGGACATTGAGGCTCACCCCTAGGTTTTAATGCATCCTGCTGTCTGAAAAACTAAATTTATGGTATCAAAGTGATATACTTTGTATTTTCTTTTATTGAAAATCTTTAATTAAATATTTGTTCATGTTGAAACCTGAATTTGTTATGTCTGTCATGCATATAAGAGTGACAGAGATAA
Source organism: Symmetromphalus regularis (assembly GCA_032355785.1). Classification (NCBI taxonomy): domain Eukaryota; kingdom Metazoa; phylum Mollusca; class Gastropoda; order Neomphalida; family Neomphalidae; genus Symmetromphalus; species Symmetromphalus regularis. The sequence goes on along the minus strand of JAULBS010092344.1, from coordinate 11,076 downwards.
TGATTCACAGTAACTATTCAATACTGACAGTGGTTTCTGTTACTCAAATGTTCTGTAGTTACTAAAAGATAAGCCAAAACATTGTTAATTGAGAAATTGTCATGACAAATTTTTTTTAGTCATGATCAAGATTGTGCCACTGGTTAAAAAAAGTCCAAAACAAAAATATTAACTTCTGAAACATTTTTTTTTAAATGTTGGCTTTTGGAGACCAGTATTTTCCATAAGGACTCCTATTCAACAGAAAATATTACATACTTGCCTACATTATGTTACTTCAGTAAGAATGTTCAACTCTGTATTAATCCCTATTTTTATAATCCCATCTTTTCCTGGTTGTATCCTCCTGTGTGGATATCTCTTAAAACATTCATTTGACATAAGGCAATTTAAAATAAATTCATTGTGAATTCATTTCAAGCCACAATCTCTCACTTTCATTTTTTATTTGCAATAAATTTATTTTAAAAGATGAATTAAAAAAAATGTTTAATTATAATTTTCATTTATTTGCAAGGTGTAATGCATACATGAAGAATAAACTTAAACCAGTATTTATTTTTTCTACTTAAAATGTAATTATGTTTTTTGTGAGAAATATTGGTCTGGTGGTTGAAGTGATTGATGTTTTTTGTGATTCTTCATCACGTGGATCAATGTAAAATACTCACGAGCGTATTCATTAAATAAAATACCTTCACACTTCAAGTGTGATGTCCGGGAGACCCAGCATGCATTGGCAAACAGTAAAGGGATTCTGCACTTGTCACTTACATCGAGGCCCAACTCACTGACTGGAAGCCAATAAATACACTATATTACTTTCTTCTAGACATCTATTTTCTGTTCAGACCTTTTCTCTAGAGCTTGACGTTTCATAAAATTCACTGCAAACATAACTTTGTTTGCTTTATTAAACACACAGCTCAGAAAATGGAATATTCTTGGTAATTTGTCATTGGTAGAACTGATATAATTGTTTATGGTAGGAACAGCTTCACATTTAAAGAAGGCCTGCATTTGACCAAGCATCAAATGGTGTTGGTGGTTGTCCATGTTTTGTTTTAAATAACAAAATAATGTTTGACTCTCCTATTTAACTGTTCTTTTCAAAACATGGTATTATTAGAGTATTATTGGACTATCCTTTTTTAAAAAACCCAAATATAATATAGGAATATTGGGCTATTATTTTTGTACAATGTTATTATAGTAATATTTGACAATCCTTTTTGTAAAAAAATTATATTATTAAAATAATATTTAACTAATCCTTTTGTGAAACATTGAAAAAATAGTCATCTTTGTCCTTTTTATGAAACATTGTGGAATAATGATTATTAGTGGTCTGAATTTCCCTCACCACACACTGACTCTCAGAAAATCCTGGGTAACTGTTTATAAATTCCATATGGGACTGACAAAATGTACTGCCAAATTAGAAATATCTAATGACCACTATCAATTTGAGCTGATCATGAGCTAATAAAACTTTGATGTCTGAACAGAAGGCTAAAACAAAGTCTGGAGACTTTAAGATTATACAAAATACATTCAGTTACAACTGTCAGACTTTGTTTAAGCTTTCTGTCCTTCTTCTGAACAAATATATGATGGTAGTGTTTTGCAAACCTGGTAGTGGTTAATATTATTGATATTTTATAAAAACATTTGACTTTATTGAGCTCAGAATTGCAAAACATTAATTAAGATGGATGATTACCTCCTCAGTGTTGAAAGTTTAGTCATACTTCTCCCACTATATAGTCCAGTCAATCTAGGGTAAAAATTGGCCTAATGTAGAACACATTGAACGATAATTTATTTTTGTTGTAAATTACTCTCAAAACCACCCAAGACAAGATATCAAAAATGTACATTGATAGTTGGAGGAAAGTAATATTAGGATAAATTAAATATGGTAGCCACCCAAAACATTTTTGACTGATATGTATTTCTGATACCAGATTACCAGAGCCTATGTTTATAGAAATTTTAAAGTTTCGACTTAAGCCTTCCATAGAATAAAAAGACTATAATTCAAAGGTTGTAATTAAGAATAATTCCACTTGCCTCTCGGACTAGTAGCCTTTAAACATTCTAGACTCCATGAAAAATCAGTAGCCCCATTATTGGTTGAAGTCATGTGACTGACAGATGTGAAACAATTGTGGTCCATCTTGAGAAGACAAATAAATCACAGACCTTTATTAGAAAGTTGTACAAGGAACATTCATAACCTATATATACATGTAAGTAACATATCTTTGAACTATATAATGTACATTGACTGATAATAAATGAAGATGGAATTTAAAGAAATTTGTTTTATGAAACCAAATGTTTACTGGCCTCAGGGACTACCATCATTTAAATGTTAATCCAACCAATGGCCTACAACTGGTTTGTCGAAGGCCATGCTATGTGCTGTCCTGTCCGTGGGAAAACACATGAAAGATCACTTGCTACTAATTGGAAAAAGTAGACCATATGTCAGTAGTGTTTCCTCTAAATACCATAAGTTGCAAAGTACCCTATGTCTAACACCTAATAGCCACTGCATAAACAATGTCCTGAGTGTCATTAAACAAATAGTTTTTTTAAATATAACTCATCTACAGTGATTTCTCATTGCAAGCACTGGTCTCCGATAATGTAATGACAATGCTTGCAAAAACTAGACTTTACTAAAGCCTGTACTTTAAAAGTTTTTTTTTCATATGTCAGAGTTTCATAACATCAAGTTATATTGAAACCTAGGGTTAACCAGAGAAAAGCCACCCCAACAGCAGGTTTATACAAGCCATGCATACCACTGTAACCTCGTGTGAATCTAGAATTATCAAAACCTAGACATGTCAGTACATAACACATATAACCCATGGTTTAACTCAGATTTAATCCGTTTCCACAACTTATCAGTAATTGAGGCATGTAATTGGCCTCAAAAGTGTATTAGTATGGACCAAGTACTTGCCTGACAATGTCACTAATCCACAGTTTTAATACCAGTTCATTTTTTGGCAATTTGATTATGACACATTAGTTGACTGTGCAGATTTTAATGTAAATTGACTGCAGCTCTTTGCATCAATCATGCTCAATTGAGGTTATCTTCATAAAGTAATTTTTTTCACTTTTCTTGGAGAGTGTATGCACATCATGATGAGCAGAGGTTGTGACTTGGCTAAATGGATTTCATTTCTTCAACAATATGCTTCAGTTCAGCTCATCATAAAAAACAAATAAATGAGATTTGAAATAAATTGTAGGAATGGCCTGCAGCCTCTCTTGAGTAAATCATTCACATATTTATATTAAACTACATGGGAATTCATTTCTTTAGCAATATGATGCAGTTTGATAATCATGAAAAACAAATAATAAAATGATGTCTAAAAAATACTATGATAAATTGTAGGAATGACTTACAGCCTCTGTTGAGAAAATCAGTGACATATTTGTATTATGAAGCTGCATAGCTGGAAGTTACAATGAGCAAAATTAATTTCTTCAAAAATATGCTGCAGTTTGGGCCATCTTGAAAAAATAAATAAGATTTGAAATAAATCTTTGATGAATTGTAAGAGTTAATGGCATGCAACCTCTTCAGAGTAAATCAGTGACATGTTTCTACTATGTAGCTACTTAACTGGAAATTACAATGAGCAGAATTTATTTCTTCAACAATATGCTGCAGTTTGGATTATCAGGAAAAAATAAATAAATATATGATTTCTTTTTTGATGAATTGTAGGAGTTAATGGCATTCAGACTCTTCATTGTAAATCAATGACACATTAATACTTTGTAGTCAACTGATGCTTTTCTAATGGGAAAATAGTATTTTATTATTTTTATTAAAACAATCTTTTTTACTGAATATTGTTCTTCAGTTAGTAATGCAAATAATTTCTCTTACACATTGCAATAACCAATAATGGTATAATCAAGGTATCTAAATACATAGATATTGATAATTGATGTTGCATGTAAAATTAATTTAGGGTACTACAAATTATTTACATATGTACAAATGCCAATTATGATGAGAAACACACTAAATCAGTAAATGTATGAATTTGATACAGATATTTTAAATGACACTAACACACTGAATGTATCAATTTGATATAGATATTTTAAAAACCAGGTTGACAGAAACACTGAATGTTTGAATTTGATACAGATATTTTAAACACTATGTTGACTGTTTGAATTTGATACAATAAGCAGAAAGTTAAAAATAATCATGTATAATTTTAAAGCCTCTTTTTCTTTACAGAATTATTATTTACAACATATAAAATACTCTATTACATTTTAAATGATATCTGTTGTTTTAAGAGATGATTTTGCTATATGACAGTGAATGTTGGCTGTAATTGTTGTAACAGAAAAAAAGGAAATAAAAATACTATGTCTAATAAAAATTAAATAAAAAGGGTAAACATGAAATAATATTTTGATTCTATTATTCTTTAATTAAAAGAAACTAAAAATTATAGTGTAAAGTTGGTCAGTGAATTTGACAATCTGTAAGAACTTGATAGGATGTTTCATTAGAAGATGTTATCATTGACTGCTGATGACTCTAAAAGATAGGATTATTGCAGTGTTAAGATATTTATATGATTTGCTGAAAGACTGAACTAATAATAAATATATTGACAGTTTTGTACCATTTCAATCATTTGCAGTAATTTTGGGTTCAGTTATTTCTGTATTCCAGTTTACATTTAGAATGAGTTTGCAATCGTCAGTGGTACCTAGTAATTTGAATGGTTTATGATATTCCCATGAGATTTAACATTGAGAGAAGGAACCAGTCTAGATTGCATTCATGAGCAGTTTTATCCTCTACAGTCCCATGGTGTTAAGTCTGGACTTGTACCCAACTGGCATTAACCCTGATAAGTTATCTTTCCATGGCAAAGTATCCAAATGAGAATTTATAAAAAGATAATATACATAATAAAAATGTATTTTGGTATGTGAGACCATCCCTAGTGGTATAGTGGTTATGCCATCTCAATCTTGGTGAGAACCAAGATAAAATCTTAGTCAAGGCATGGGATTTTTCATCTTGGTATTGGCACCGACCCAGAGTAAGTGCTCTGTAAAACTTGATGAACAGAAACACCATCTCATTTTCTTTTTTCATTTTTAATATTACATCCAGTTCCTTGAGGGAATATGTTATGTGATATATTGCAGACTTCATTCATCTCTCCCATGCATAATTCTGAATATGTGACAATTTTTGCTTCTAAAACAAATGTATTAATGTATAAATTATTTATTTTAAAGTTATAATTTGTTTTTAATTATTTATTTTGTTTATTTTTCATTGAGAACCATTTTGAAACTGTTAAATTATTTATGAAATGCATGTACACAATTTGCCTTACCTAACACTAAAATTAGGTTGATGCTAAATTATTCTTGCTATGTACTTGAACACTTTTTGGTTCACCTAACACTAAAAGTAGACTCATACCAAATTATTCATGGTACATGTATATATAAACATTTTCTGTCTCGTGATATTAAAATTAGGCTGACATGGTGTCCTGGTGCAATCGCTTGTCTTAAAAAGTCTGATCTCGAATTGCAGCTGCACATCAAGTCTTTTAATTAAATTTTTCCTTTAGGTAGTAATTATATGTCGTGTTGCACCGATTCACAATTCAACCATCTTAATTCTGTCTATCCAGTGACCGAGTGTAATGCCTATAAGCATTTTGTGTCACTTTCTCTGAGAAAACCATTAGCTAGTGTTGAACTGTTCATCCAGTGTATTTGTTTCAGGACAGACCAAATGGTGCACCAGATTACAATTCACTGTCTTAATTCTGTCTATCCACTAACTGAGTGTAATGCCTACAGCATTTCATATCACTTTTAGTGATGAAATCATTAGCTAATACTGAACTATTCATCCACTGTGTTTGTTCCAGGACAAATCAAATCACACGGATAAAGCAAATATTTATATGCTGCTCTGGAAGCATTCTCAACTTTCTGCCTGTCCTTAAATTAACCACCTAATGGAAAAAGCTTTCAACCATTTGATTACGTTGATGATAGTTATCTGAGTCGAGGTTAAAAAAAAATTGCCATCTCAGTTTGATTGAATGAGCTGATGTACGGAGCATTACGGATCCAATCCTCTTTGTGGCATGGATTTTATTACATTGTGGCTGTCACCATGGCTCTACTTGGCATTACACTAGATAACTGTACTTTGCACAATTGCCTCACCAATACCTTGTGGGATAGCTCTGACAATTGGAACTCTTTGAGACACACATGCACATGAAAGGGAGTGAAATGGGCTGATCCATCATGGTTTGTTTTATTTGCTTGGGTAAATAGCATTTTCTAGGGAAATTAAAACAAATGTTTCCACTCAAACCTATGTGTAAGAGATGGCTGACAGGCAAACTGCTGGGATGATCTGTGTGAGTGTTTCTTTTTACTTCATCTTTATAATCTGTAGGATTGACCTGAGCTCATTTTCTGCACTATTTCCAATACAGTCAAGCTGCATTCTGTTTGATTTAAATATATTAAATACTTATTACCATAAAAATAAGTACATTAAGGGGAGGGGTAAAAACCTTTTTTGCAAGTCTGGCACCAATTGGCAGGCTTGGAGACAGAAAGAAAAAAAAAAAAATTAAGGTTGCCAGTCACACTTTTAATGTTCCAGTCCAGAGCGTAATTTTTATCAGTCCGTTTCACTTGCCCGTCTCTTTTATTTGATCGACTGTCATTGTTGGTGGCATGTTTTTGATAGCAGTTATCTTACAACATGAGTGAATTGAATACTGAATCCTAAAAAGATCGAGCCAGACCAAGAATTAGTATGGCTGTGTGTTAATTATTGTTTTCTTCACTTACCAGAAACAGAAATGGTGAATACGTTATTAGAACCACTTTTCAATTTGTTCTTTTTGGGTGCCACGAGGTGTAATCAAAACAATAAAGTATATTAAAAGTAACTCTGTCGGGTCTTTTATATCACTTTCAGTAAACATAACCAAGATAAGAATCTCATCAAAGAGACTGAGCATTACCGCTCACAAAGGAAGGATCATTAACAATGTTACCAAATATATGGAGAATTGCCTGGAAGTGAGGTGGACAGACCTTTTAAAAACTTTAATGCCGAAATATGATAATTATTATTTTTCTTTTTATTATGGTAAGCAGAAAAAGTTATGCCAGTTATCAGAATGTGAAATTCAAGTTCATTCAATGAGTGAACATGTTATTGTTTTATCAAAAGTATGTGAGAAGCGATGGGTGTTTTAATTAAAGGTTTTTGCCAAAACGTGAACAAAAGCAAGTAAATATCGACATTTATTATTACTTGACACAAGCGTTTTGATAGGAGTTGAAATCTATAATTTGTTTCTCTGTTTTTTTGGCATTTAAATGTATATTTTAAAAAAATTCTAGCTAAACAAAACCTTAAAACATCCAAAACACAATACAAACAACAACAAGATATACTACAATTTCAAAGTAATATTTGTATGACAACATTACAGATGGACAAGAAAAGATTTGGGGGGGGGCGTGCAAATGTTTTTCAGTATATAGGCCTACTAATGACGTCTTAAGTGGGACCAATTGGCATTTTGAATTTTCCCCACCTTTGCTTGGAAGGGGTTCACAGTCATTGTACAAATTTATATTAATCATTACAAATGTCAACTCAATCTCCTCTTAAAAATCAACATTTTAAGCTTCAAATTTGGATAGGGTCGTAAATTCATATGCTTTGTACATCAACAACCTCCATTTTCATTTAACATGTCCAATACAGTTACTTTTATTTATTCTTAAAGCCATTAACCATAGTATCTAAGCACATGACTTTTTCTGTCCTGTTTTGAAATGTCAAACATTGTACAATTTTGGTGTTAAAACATTCTCTATTTGCACATAGATATTCCCACACCAATCCAATGAGACTTACAATGTGTCACAAATAAAAGAAATAAATAGTTTAAGAAACCAATGGACTCGTATGTTGTATAAAGAGATAATCCAATGTGATTTTATCAAGTACTGGACTCTATAACTCTAATGTGTGATTTCTCATTGAAGATTCATCCTCGATTTACAGGTCAGCTTATTCTGAATAGCTTAAATCAGAGTTTGAACTGTGAATCAAGGTTGAACCATTAGTGAAAAAAAAGCATAAAACTCAAATTGTGTACTAAATAAACACTAGGGTGACCAGAAACATATTGATATTTTACACACAAAAAATAAATAATATGCTATCTTAATGGTTAAAAAGCCAGTAATTGTCAAAATATGTTGCATTATATCTATAATCAGTGCCTTTAATTCCACTATCAAATTTATAGGATGATTAACAACTGTTCTCAACACTGAGATTTATCAGAAAATCTTCCCAATTTAACAATTAGTTATTGCATGAGATGGTGGCTTTGGAAATGCTCTTTGATAGTTTCATAAATCCTGAGTTGTTTGTTAGACAGTAGTGAAGCTGACAATTGCTTTCAGGAACTTCCGAATGCATGTCTTGTTAACTGTATTTTATCTTCACGATTTCTGTGATTAGTTACACATGCATTCAGAGCAGGGACAGAAATAACTGCATTCATTGTTAGCCATTACAAAAATGATTCATTTTGACAGCAGTTATCTTTATACCAACATGCTATAAAGTTCATGGATGAAGGTGGTTACTATATTTAGTCTATTTATTTGTCCATAAACTACTTTTTTGTAGACATTATTTTTATTTTACATCCATTATTATTGATAACATTTTACAATGTTAATATTTTGGGGTTGAGGAAAAATGCTGTTAATATTTGGTTAAAAGATCAAAGATGAAGGTCATCAGTGCTATAAGAATTGTATTTTCAGTTTTGAACAATTAATTCAATTGAGCTACACTGGTTATGTTAAAACTCATTGCTTTAAAAACCAAGTCTGGAGATCAGCTGTGAAATTCATATGGTATTAATGTCAGGTCTTTATGCTTTAACAAAGTCTGAAGACTAACTGAATGAATTTATGTTAAAGACACCATAATGTGTTCCTTAACTACAATCTTTAAAGTTTAAAGCTCAGAATCTCTATCAGTGTTAGTGTTCACTCCCAATAGCCGATGTTTGGTATTGTGCTAGAGGGGTTATTAAATAATTCATAATAACTATTTCAGTGTTAAAGATAGTTTTCTGCTCATGTTGGAGTTGATATGTTCCATGAACAAATTATTCAGTGGGAAGAATACAGGGTTCCTGATTAAAACTGGAGCAGGAATCTCATTTCTTGAATAAATGTTTGTAGGGACCTCATATCCTTGGACATAAATTACAACAGAAACTACTCTCAAGAGGATTCGACATAATTATGGTATAACAGCTTCACTCTGTGATGTAAAATTACTGCACAGACTGAGTATTTCATTACATTCGGCAAGATTTCTTTTCCATGTTGGTAAACAGCTGTAACATTGAACCAATAACCAGATTTTTTTTCCCTGAAGCATTTAAAAAATGGAATTTCACTGTAAATGTCATGTTGGCTGTGACATGCTGGCTGTAAGCGTGATGAGAAAGGGTATTTGTGCAGTTTGACCACATTTATCTCACTTGGGGCTATAAGAGACAGCAAGAACTGCACAATCAAGTTATATTTGCCTTGCTAGCAAAGCACAATTTGAAGTTGACACAAGCATTCTACGGGTAATATTGGCTTGTCAAGTGTTTATTATGGGTTTTTCTCTGTGGGGGAACATTTCTTTTATCCAGCGCAATTGGACAACGCCTTAAATAGATAACGATGATTATTTTGGGTAGAAGACTCACAGTAAATGTCTAATTTTCTGAAGGGGATCGTATTGCCATTGATTTTCTTGAATCTACGTCTGCTTTTGTGTGTAAAATTAAGAATTTTCATTACTTTTTCTCTAAGATTGCTTCCACTTGGTACTTCTGGTGACAGTTATTGAAAGATACAAGCACTGGGCAGCTTGCTTCACTGATTATGGTAGTTTCCCTCATTCTCCCTTGAAGTAAAACTTCCTCAGTGTGAACCCCTTGTTATGTATTGATATCTCTGACAGTTTTCCTCTTGTAACAAAATGGCTTTCCACAGACTAGCAGAGATTAAGTAACACTACAGTTAAAATCTGCTGATGTTTTCAGTATGAGGACTATCACTAATGCTTCAATGGTAATGTGGTTTATTCACACCTGAACAGGTGATATGATTTGTTCACCTGCACTGGTGATATTCATACCTGTTAGGTGACTTGATTTCTTCATACCTGAACAGGTGACTTGAGTTGATGACACCCATACAGGTGATGTTATAACTGATATAAAATCTATAAGCTATCCTCTGTATGAGATATTGCACAGATCCCTTGCTGCATATCAGAAGGTGTGGCCTACTAATATTAACATCTGTCCTATACAGACAACCTGGGAAACAGTGTTGCATGCCCATGGCATTGTGCTTGAACATTAATTTGATAATTAAACCAATCTTAAATCAATGATTAACAGATTTGGACAGGGCCAGTTTCTTGAATGTGGATCATAACAATTTTTTTTCACTCTGCAGACAAAATATAGAGAAATCTGATGTTGTCATGTGTATTGAAAAGAATGTTCATTAGTGAATAAACACAAAATATATAGAAATCTGATGTTAATATGTGTATTTAAAAAATGTTCATTGGTTAATACGGTAAACACAAAACCTGATGTTATTATGTGTGTTGAAAAGAATGTTCATTGTTGAATAAACACAAAATATATAGGAATCTGATGTTAATATGTGTATTGAAAAGAGTGTTCATTGGTGAATAAACACAAACTATAGAGATATCTGATGTTAATATGTGTATTGAAAAAAAAGCTCATTACTTAATAAACACAAAATGTTGAGAAATATCTTAATATGTGTATTGAAAAGAACATTCATCACTGAATAAAGTGCGGGATCTAGCTCAAACGGTAGCGTGTCTGCCTGTGAACCGGTCGGTCATCGGATCGATCCTTCTCAGTGGACCCA
>JAULBS010092333.1:0-17236 GCA_032355785.1 Symmetromphalus regularis | reverse complement strand
CAGACAGACAGAGACAGAGAAAGGGTAAAGAGAAAGGTAGAGATACACACACACACACACACACACACACACACACACACACACACACACATATATATATATATCTAGAGAGAGAGAGAGACAGACAGACAGATAGACAGACAGAGAGGGAGGGAGGGAGGGAGGGAGGGATTCACAAACAAAAACAGACATAAGATGTTTAGCTCAAAAATTCAAGACGTCAACTTGTAATTGAAAAAAAATTACTTTTCTTCTCTATATAATGTTTCTTTTGATTTCTAATAAAATGCAGATATGCAAGAAACTCATATTATAAGACATTACTGTATCAGCCTTTCATGTTGTAGTTCTGACCTTTCAATTCCCTTTTTACACTAAAACAGAAATTCAGCCAATACATACATGGATAATCTGTGTATTTGGTGACATTATCTCCCTAGCATAACCAGTTAACACGACAGTGAGTAGGGTAATGAAATTCATCACGTTTTCACCAAAATTATTTTATATTTATTTTATTTCTCCACTGATTAAATGTTCTCCATGCCTCACTGGACCGCGGGCCAGATCTAACTCAGTAGGTAGAATTCAGCCACGGATAGAATTTTTGAAAGGGAGTGGTCCAAATGTAATGAGTAATGGTTAATTTTCACATCCTTCCACTCGTAAATTGTAAAATAAATTATGAGGAAAAGGGGGTCTGCACCCCTAAACACCCCCTGGATCCTCTACTGGAATATTCGGTTGTAAGATCGAACCTCCTGACTTTTTGGTCCACGTTCCAACCAGTGTCCTATAACTGGTATATCAAAGGACGTGCATGTGCTGTCCTATCTGTGGGAAGATCCCTTGCTGCCGATACCCTTAAGAAATAAATTAAATTAAAAATTTTGTTACGGCCAAATATCTTAAAAGTCGACGATCTGTTCAATAGTAAAAAGTGTCAGTCTTAAGAAATCTTTCATATTTTATAATTAATATTTTAAAAACATTTTATTAAGATAAAAAAATAATAATAATATTCTGTTGTAAAACTATTTTTTTTTCTAGTAATCACTATATTATTATTGATTATCAATTGTTTTTTTTGTTTTTTTTTATCACAGGTTGTAAAATCTCGAGTAGACATCATGTCATCAACTAGTTTATTCTTCATCACGTCATGTATAAATGACCTATGGAGTAAATAAAGTGTTTTTTTCTTTTGTTTGTTTGCAAACGGAAAACTATATTGTGCTCATGAAATTACCAAATGTTTGACACCCAATAGCCAATGATTAATAAATTAATGTGTTCTTGTGATGTCGATAAACAGTCTTTTCTTTTGTGTGGTGTCATCATTACGTCATAATAACAGACGTCATTAATAGCTGATGGATAATAAATCAAAGTGCTCTACTGGTGTCGTTAATCAATAATTTCTATAACTTAACGTCATCATTACGTCATAATCACTGTGGCGTCGTAAATAGCTGATTGTTAATAAATTAACCTGCTCTACTGGTGTCGTTAAACAATCTTTTCTTTAGCTTGGCGTCATCATTACGTCATAATCACGGTGACGTCGTAAACTGATGGTTAATACATCAACGTGCGCTACTGGTTTCGTTAAATAATCATTTCTATAACTTGGCGTCATCATTACGTCATAATCACCGTGACGTCGTAAATAGCTGATAGTTAATAAATCCATGAGCTTGATAGTTAATAAATCCATCAGCTCTAATGATGTGGTTAAACAATTCTTTCTTTAGCTTGGCGTCATCATTACGTCATATTCACTGTGACGTCGTAAATAGCTGATAGTTAATAAATCCATGAACTCTAATGGTGCGGTTAAACAATTCTTTCTTTAGCTTGGCGTCATCATTACGTCATAATCACAGTAACGTCGTAAATAGCTGATAGTTAATAAATCCATCAGCTCTAATGATGTGGTTAAACAATTCTTTCTTTAGCTTGGCGTCATCCTTACGTCATATTCACTGTGACGTCGTAAATAGCTGTTAGTTAATAAATCCATGAACTTTAATGGTGTGGTTAAACAATTATTTCTTTAGCTTGGCGTCATCATTACGTTGTAAATAGCTGATGATTAATAAATTAACGCACTCTACTGGTGTCGTTAATTAAAACAATTCCTTATCATTTGTAGGAGTATATATGCCCGAAGAAAAAAGTTAGGCTCCCCCTCCTCAGATATAATGAAGTATTTGTCATGATCATTATGTATAGACTCTTGACGGAATTGGATGCAATTTTACATGAAGAGTAGTTGCAATTGTCCGTCCGGTAATCGACTGACTTACTAGGAGGGGGGGGGGGGGGGGGTGGCGTAGAAGAAGAAAAAAGAAGAAGAGAAAAACATTGTTTTTATTTTTTTTCCTATCCCAACTTGCCATCGTAGGAGGAGAAAACATATGCGTAATACTAATACATCTCACATTTTTTTTACCAAGTACGACGACTTTTTGGAATGGTCGCATCAAACTCTCGTCCTGAGATTATTTAAAAAATGGCAACCGGAGGCCAACTCCGATCAAATTTCAATTGTATATATGTCACAAATTCCCGCATTTCTATTCAAAATCGTAAATTTTACTCCCACATAAAACATTAGAAAGATTTTATGGATTTTTATTTTTTGATCGGAAACGAGAACGTGAGTATCGCCGGGGAAAAAATAAATTAAAAAAATGACCTCATAAATTTTATTTTTTCAGCTGGACTTTTGTAAACTCGTCGGCGGATCCCTGAAACATTTATAATTTTAAAAAAACGTGGCCTTGAGATGAAGGGTGGAGGCTATCCTAGTGGCAAAAAGTAAGTTTCTATGCTATTGATGTTTTGTACAATGAGTTCTATCTTTTAGTTTCTAACTGCATTTTTTTCTCCATCAATTTTCATTCTGTTTCGTCTTCTGTACTCGGCATCTTCGTGTTTCTATTTAAAACCAGTGCCAGTGAGTCTACATCTACAGCATGATTGAACAAACAAAGAATTAATTTTAAATATAAACATTTGATCTGTCCATAAAAATACTTTACTCAACTACTTACATAACCACCGCATCTCGGTTATTATCACTATTTTAAAAATAATAATGAATTATGCTCACGGACAAATAAATCATAAACTCGACATGGAATTCCCTATACTATGGTTCCGGTAAAACGTCTTACGTGATATAAAAGCGAGATCTAGTATCACAAATGCATGTAAGACTCATTCGTAATTAATATTTAGAACACAAAGACCTTAAATTCTGTGGGAATATGCCATTAAAACATAGATTATATTTTGTTTTCATATTGTCAGGGGATAATTTTTTAAACCACATTTGTTTGCCTGATCTCATGTTGTCAGTTTGGATAGCAGCACTCCTTTCTTCAGTCAGTGTTAAACTGATAGGGCTACTTAATATTTTCCTTCTTTATATTCCAAAAATTTCAATATTTCTTTCCTATCTGTGCCGACCTCTTACGTCAAAATGCTAACAAGGCCGACAACCGAGAATCTTTCTTTGGTCTTAATTTCCTCCTTTAATTGAAAGGTCCTAAGAGTTACAGAAGTGTTTTTAATCAATATGTCATTACCAAAGATTACGCAAGGTGCGGTGACGTCACATATGAAGTGTTGACAGATGAGAATACTCGTATTTTCGCATATTATATTGATTCCCTCTATAGAGCAGGTCACACTAAACGATTCCATCTATACGGCAGGTCACATTGAACGATTCCACCTACAGAGCAGGTCACATTGAACGCAATAACTATTAAAGTTGAAGTGTCTCAAACATGTTTAATGTTTAAACTATTAAAATAGATCTTTCAAGTCCGTTTCGCTCTCATTACGTCTTTCTTCTCAAGGGCTAAAATCGCTTCCTGAACGTTTGTTTGTGAGGGGCGGAGTGGGGAGGGGGGCGGAGCCGGTGAGCTTCCTGGAAGTAGGGGTCACGGAGCCGGGGGAGGCATCCCACGCCTAATTTTTCTTTTGAAAATGCTTGGCTTTAGAAACGCCTTTTCCAACTGTTTTATCAAAAGGCGTTATATGTGGTATCCCGTTTGTTGGATAGTGTATATAAAATATACTTTACTGCTTATCGATAAGAGAAAGCGTATTAGTGGGTGGCAGCGGGTTTCATCTCTCCTACTAACACTAATCTCTGCCCTGTTATGTTTATGAATTTATTCAAATACTGTTATTAGTTGGTTGGTTGTGCCCCGTTGTGCACGCTGTCCTGGGCACACAACTCAGCTTCTTGTGCTGTCTGTCCAGGACAGAGGTTAGTGTTAGTAGAACAAACGAAACCTGCTAACGCCACACTAATGCGGCTACTCTTATCGATAAGCAGCAATGGATCTTTTATACGCACTATCCCAGCACATTGATTTTTATCTTATCATCGGCTATCGGACTTCAAACATATGGTCATTCTGAATTTTTTTTAGAGGAAACCCGCTGCCGCCACATAGGCTACTCTTTCCAATAAGCAGTAAGGTTTTTTTTATATGCACTGTCCCACAGACAAGACAGCATATACCACGGCCTTTGATAAACCGGTTGTAGACAACTGGTTGGAAAGGAAAATAACTCAAACTGCAAATCAATGGGTCCACTGAAAAGGATCGATCCGACGACATACTGCTTCACAAGTGGTACAACTCAATTACAACAACACTCTTATAACAGGCAGAATCACAGCATAACATCGTATCCACGTGAAACTCAGCGCTTCGTCCCTAGATCTGTTAGTCCACCCCAATATTCACTTACTTCCGCCGTGCCTGTATAAGAACTTACCCCTTCCCCCAATCGCTCCAAAAACAATAACAAAAAAAACATTTTTTTGGTCATCATAATAAAGAACGATATATATGTTTACTATAAAATACACCGTATATACGTTTACGATATATTAACGCGAATTTTCCGTTCCAACCAATGGTCCACAACTGGTTTATCAAAGGCCGTGGTATGTGTTGTCCTGTATGGGACGGTGCTTATAAAAGCCTCATTGCTGATTATCGGAAAGAGAAGCCAATATGGCGGCAGTGGGTTTCCTCTAAATACATATATCAGAATGACTATATGATTGACGTCCAATAGCCGATGATAAGATAAAAATTAATGTGCTCAAAAGGCGTCGTTAAATAATATATAAAAAAATGTTGCTTTTGTTTCCAAAGTTTCTTTTATTAAAGTATCTTTTCTTTGTATTAGAACTTTCCCCCGAAACTCACCCCTCACCCACCCACCCAAAACAACAACATTTTTTTATGACATGATCATAATAAAGTAATGTGTTTACTATAAAATACACCGTATATACGTTTACGTCATATTAACGTTAATAACACGTCTTTAATGTTTGGTTTAATGCTGATATGGCGCCATACTTTCAGCAGCCACTGCTGTTGCACAAGTTTATAGCATGAAGTGTTATGTACATACGGCAATGCATCAACAAAACATAACGTAAACGATCAGATGGCTAGACAAAAATAAAAGTGTATACTTATTTATAGGCCTATTTTTATATAAACATATCAAGAAAGATAAATTACGAAATGTAGGATGAGAAATGCAATAGAAATAATGATAAAATAATATAGCGTATCACATTGTCTGTAAATTTTAAAACACAAACGTTATGTCCATTATACTTTAGCGACTGTTTTTCTCAAGTTTTGTTCATGCTACATGTAAAGTTTGTTTTATTTAACGTCGCCTCTAGATCAAATTGATTTTTATCAGTTGTGGACCACTGATTGGAACGGAAAATAGCCCAAACTGCAAATGTCATGTTACTTGTGTACTAATTATGAGAATAACCAATAACCCGATAACAGCGTCACGTTTAAAATCATCCGCTTTAAATATAGTGCACGAAAATCCAACCGCCATTAAATCCAAATTTTATATTTTCAAATGGAATACAAAAATTATTTTGTTATTTGGAATTTATTGTTTTATGTTGTACTTAAAGGGCCGACGTAGCCGGGCTGAGAAAGGAGGCACTCACGCAAGCATGCACGTGTACACACACACGCAAGCATGCACGTGTACACACACACACACACACACACACACACAGAGAGAGACACACACACACACACAGAGACACACACACACACACACACACACACACACACACACACACACACACACACAGAGAGAGACACACACACACACACGCACACACATACAGACACACACACAGACCCCCCCCCCAATAAACATCGGTAATTGGGGTAGTTCCAATGAAAGACACTTATAATTATAATAGTGTATATTTAAATAATCACCTCAGACACGGTCTGCAGAAAAAAACTTAATTTTCCTACTTACACATATGTTACTATCTTTGATTAACAGCAATGACAATAAAACAATGTTTAATGATACCCCTGCACATTATTCAATCACTTTATGTCAGACAGGAACTTTGTGACACCTGATCTACAGAAATAACCCAATTACTTCGCATAACTTGCTGTTTAAAGAGTCTTTAATATGCACTTTTTATCATTACCATTAAACATGGGCGCCGGAACTGGGACACTTTGTCCAGAAGCCATTAAAATTGTTTCCCCAGTAACTACCTTTCAAAATTTTCCCCTAGCTCTCAACATCGCTAGTCCGCCGCCTCAATGTAACAATCGTTCCGTCGGCCCTGTTAAAGACACTTTTAAAGGAGTAACTTAAAAAGTTCTATCTTTGTTCGATGTATATACTCAACAGATATGCTAAGAACATTGTAATTATTGGCCGCGTATTAATACTTTAGAAATGCACAAGGGAAATCATCCGAACTTCAAGCAGTTAATTCTGGTTTTACGGTCGGAGATTTTATGTCAGCCAATCAAATTGAATCTGAATATCGGTTAATACCTATTATTAGAATAGGTGATATCGTTCGTATGTTCTTGAAACTGTGACGTCACACATTTTAACCCAACTTTTCTACAATTAAAAGTAAAGTTTGTTTTATTTAACGACGCCTTTAGAGCACATTGATTTCTATCTTATCATCGGCTGTTGGACGGCAATCATATGGTCATTCTGACATATGTATTTAGAGGAAACCCGCTGCCGTCACATACGCCTCTCTTTCCGATAAGCAGCAAGAGGTCTTTTATATGCACCGTCCCACAGACATGACAGCACATACCACAGCCTTTGATGAACTAGTTGTGATTCACTGGTTGGAACGGAAAATAGAACAAACTGCATACAGGTCCACTGAAAAGGATCGACCCGACGACTGATCGGTTCACAGGTTCGCTACCGTTTGAGCTACATCCCTCACTTTTCTACAGTTAATTACAATTGATTACTTTTGATATTGTAGAGTTAATTAAGCTATCATGTTTGTAGGAATTGATTAATATGCATTAGTATTGTTTATCACTAATATATGTAAAAATAGCTAAACATGACACACAACTATGATAATGCATTTTTAAAGGCATGGTCCCACGGAATTTAAGCGGCTTTTTGTGCTCTTTTTGGTGAACAATTTGATGAACCCATATTTGTTCACATCTTCCGATTGAGAACATGCGAGAAGCGATAATCTGTATTATGATTAGTTAAAAAGCTGAGATATTTTCGTGCTTATCAGAATATTCGAGGAATAAGTTAGAACATACAGTTTACGCCATTTTTGTTATAAAAAGAAACCACTCGAATAATTGTAAATATACCAAAATAAAATAATTATAGTATGCCATCTCTCTCGAACGTAAATTATAGTAGTGTGAGACCCTACGTTGAAAATCACTAACGTAAACTGAATCTGTTTCCGCAGAACGGGTTAGGAATAAATTTCCTGGATGAATCCGCTCTATCTTACAATGTTTATGACTGGTTATTTGATTAGCACTTCCGCTGATTGAACCAATCATCGTTAACGACACACACTATCACTTTAATGCATATAAAGAGAAAATTGTAAATTGTTATAACTTTCTGGACACCAGTGATTGAAATGCTATATTGAATTTGTTACTGAAACTGTATAATTATTTCCATTAGAAATATTATCATTTGTTTTCTTGGTTTTCATGCCAGAGACGTGTTCACGAGTTTAGTTACATAAATATGGCACATGATGAAGATTCGTAGATGGATAAACTGCAGTTTCATATTTTATTTACTTTGTTTTTATTAAAATAAAATTTTGTGTAAAGTTAAATAAAACATATTCAAAATAAATAGGATAGAAAGATGCATGATTCATTCAATTTGTAGGTGTTTTCTTTTCCAAAAGATAATATTTTCAATTTTTATTAAAAGATAATAAATATATATATAAAGAGTGCCAATGTAAATTGCCAATAATCAGTGTTTACTGCAAGATATACAGTAGATACACGATGCAGTTATGTAGGATGAAAGTGCCTCATATAAAGAAAAGTTTGTTTTATTTAATGACGCCTCTAGAGAACAGTAATTTTAATCTTATCATCAGCTATTGGACGTCAAACATATGGTCATTCTGATATATTTCTTTAGAGGAAACTGGCTGCCGCCACATAGGATACTCATTCCAATAAGTAGCAAGGGGTCTTTTATATGTAATTTCCCAGACATAAAAGTACATACCACGGGCTTTGATGAACCACTTGCTGGAACGGAAAATTGCCCTAACTGCAAATGAGTCTACTGAGAAGGATCGATCCGATGACCGAACACTTCACAGGCGAACACGCTACTGTTTGAGCTACATCCCGCTTTGTCTAAGGCTAAAAATAATTAGCATTTTTTCCTATTACATGTTAAAAAAAAATAGGGTCGGTAGGTCGATGGATTTTTTTTTTTTTAAATTCATGAACATAATAATATTATTATATGTGAAGTAGAGTAATTAATGGTTTACTTTTCATATATGGTCATGTTTAGAGTTTATCATATATTTATTAAAAAGTCAGTCTAAAATACTCTTGAATGATCAAATGCAATTCCAGTGTTATTTCAGATTTTTGCAGGAACAATATCACAATATCAGAAAAGGGACCGGAAAAGGCCAAAAGGTACGAATAAACAACGAGAAATTACTGAAATTGCGACTTTCAATTTTAACGAAACAAAATGTTTAAAGTCCGCAATTTTTAAATGGAGTCGGTCGGGTTACCGAAAAACCCGGAGGGAGGGTTGGGGGGGGGGGCTCATATATTATAGACTGAGAGTAAATAGATTATATACTTACATTACATGAAGTAGGTGAAGATAAACTAGGGTCGTTCCCCATCTCTGTCGTACTGGGTTGTTTTAGTTCACTGTATTTTTTGTTTTCTGTTGAACACGTGGAATGTTTCTGTGTTTTATGAGATTTAAACGTCACTGTTTTCTTAGGAGATTTAATGTTCTCCGAAACTTGAAACACAGATGGTGGAAACGTCTCCAATTTTGAATCCGCAACATCACACCCCTCCCCAGCGTTATATCGCGCTTGTTGCACTTTCATAGGTGACTGTTTTCTCGTCCTATCGATGTGTTTCAAAATACACAGAGTCGTAATGACTGCGATAGCAAGAACAGCAGTTACGCACACCAACACGATGACAATTTTCATGTTACTATCACTATCTCTCATAGCAGATTTATTCCCATCGTTAAAATAAACCTCTATGTGTAGCAACGCTTGAGTCTCCCTCTGTGGAACTCCTCTGTCTTGCACACTGATTATAACACTATGCACACCTATATCATCATCAGTAATTTTTCTGTTTAAGAAAATAATCCCATTTTGAACACCAATCTGAAAAAGGTCTGTAGCGTTTACGACAACGAGAGAGAATGTAAATTTGTCGTTGAGACCGCTGTCGATGTCGTAGGCTTGTACAATTGCCACCTCGCTTCCTGGGTCCATGTCATGAGGAATAGATATGGAGTCGTTGTCTGGAAAAGGGAAGAAAATGCGAGGATCGTTGTCGTTTTCGTCTACGATGGTAATGGTAACAGAGGTGGACGATGTTTGCGGGATCACTCCGTTGTCAGACGCGAATATTTCTAACGTGTACGACTGTTTATCTTCAAAATCTATCTCTCTGTTAGTTGTGATAGTGCCATTTTCGAAAACAAAGAAAGGATTTAATCCAGGAAAAGATGAGTCCTTCAGGAAATACCTCACATCTCCGTTGACCCCCAAATCTTCATCTACGGCTGATATATGCCCTACGACGAAGCCACTATCTACGTTTTCTCTGACAGAAAACTGCATGTGAGGATTCGTGAATCTGGGTGCGTTGTCGTTCTGATCTCCGACATTGATGATGACAGTAGTTGTGCCAGTTAGAGGTTTTAACCCTTTGTCAGTTGCGAATACTGTAAATATTCGTTTAGGCATGTTCTCCCTGTCTAATTTCTCCAGTATGGTAATTTCGCCAGAAATCTCGTTAATGCTGAAACTTCTTCTGGAATTCGCGTCTAATGAATAGGCAATATCGGCGTTTGCACCAGCATCTCCATCTGTAGCGAACACGCGACCCAGGAACAGTGGATGGTTGTTATTCTCCTCCAAACTGAAGAAGTATTTAGTTTGTAGGAATGTGGGCGGGAACTCGTTCACATCCAGAACTCGGATCTGAAAGAATGATGACGATGTTTGTGGCGGCGAGCCCTGGTCCTGACACGTCACAGTTATGTTATACAGTGACACTACCTCTCTGTTCAGTTTCTTAGCAACGATAACCTTGAACTCTGACTGCTGAAGGTTGCGAACTTGAAAATCACTATGTGATAGGGAACAGTTTACTTTACCATTGGAGCCACTATCTGTATCTCGTACAGTGACTAGTGCAACGACTCTTCCAACAATAGCAGATTCAGAGATGGTTGCCGCGTTGTTTTCACTAAACAGAGGGTTTACACGGATTTCAGGTGCATCATTAACTGTGTCTAGAACTGTTATAGAAACACTGGTCGTAGAACTTAGAAAAGGATTTCCATTGTCTGTAGCCACAACAGTAAAACTGAACACAGACCCGCCTGTTTTATCCAAAACGGATTTCACTTTGATATCACCAGAAACCTTCCCAATATCAAAATACTCCAAAATCCTTGCTTCTGTTGACCTGTGAAAGCTGTATATAATTTTAGCATTCTGTCCAGAATCCTTGTCATATGCAGACACATGTAAAATTGTCGTATCTATAATCACGCTTTCAGGAACATTTACAGTATAGAATTTTTTACCGAATTTTGGTTTATTGTCGTTTTTGTCTTCAACCGTGATTTTAACAGATATGGATCCGGTAAGAGTTGGGGAGCCACCATCACGAGCAGTGAGTTCAAAGTTAAACTCATTCGTTGTTTCTCTGTCGATATCTTCTGTGATAACCAACCACACACTGGATATGGCTCCTCCAGCTGAAGACACAACTTCTAAAGAAAACGCTGCAGGGTTTGGTACCAGATGATACTGCTGGACTTTGTTGGTAACATCTGAGTCTCTGTCAGCAGCTACAGGAAGAGAGTACGATGTGCCGATAGAGACACCTTCCCGGATGGAAAGCTTGAACTGTGATATTGAAAAACGCGGTGGGTTGTCGTTGGTATCCTGAACTTCAATGGTGATATTGACTTTTCTGAAAAACGTGCTCTTCAGTGACTGGACTGCCACGTCGAGGTGAATGATGCAAGCTGCTGATGACTGACACAACTTCTCTCTGTCTAAAGTCTTCATGGTGGAGATCTCGCTTGTTGTTTGGTTGATGCTGAACAGCAAATGCGAATTGGCTTCGTTAGATACGATAGTGTATCGCAAGAAACTAAACTCGGTTTCTCCCACAATGTTTACTAGATCAGAACTTGTTGCAATGTTTCCTAGTAAGACAGGAGCTGTCATTTCTTCTTTGACGCGAAATGACACAGACTGAGCACAGATCATGTTAAACATCATGAAGACTGCCACAGGAGATACCAGACTCATTAGCTTTTCCATTCTTCTCTTGTTTAACAGCAGCTGGAGGTATATAACGTTTTACCGCAGTAGGTTACTCTGAATTTGTCATCTGAAAACAGAAATAAAATGTTAATTCTAGTAAACTTCATGCACTGTATTGGTTTTTGTTATTGATGTTTAAAATTGCTTCTTATTGACATCTGCAACCCCTGCAATTTAGAAAATGTCCACAGCAAAATAAATGCTGTGGAGAAATAGCATCAACGGCAATTTTAGAGTAAAGTATATTTTATTTTTAATAATAAGAAAAGAAATACACCTTAAAAATGTATTTAGTCCGCAGCAAAAAAAACAAGTTTCTTGGCGAATGAGAAACTCCACATCAATCTCCACGACATTGCCAGTTGCCGTGGGCAATTTCTGAGGTTGCACCTGAGGAATATTAATCCTGAAAGATAATGGAACACAATTATGTTAGATGTAGGTGGAGAATTCCATAACTGGCGATGACCTGCAATACAAAATTATATATTAATACACAATTAGGTTTTTTTTTTTTGTAATTTTAACAATTCATGAAGCCATCTGTTAGATAGTAACAGAATACTTGGAAGAAGCATAGGATAGAGAGTTAAAGAATATGACCATGCATTTGTCAGCAGTTCTCTGATTAGTGTATTGGGTAAAATAACTTATAATAAAAACTGGAAACCCCGTATCAGTTAACAACTAATCTAACAAAATCAACATAACAAAGACGTTTAGTCTCTACGTGTTTTGACATCCACTTGCAATAGTCATAAATTCAACATGTTTGTAACAGCAGCAACATTCTGATACTTCACCCACCCAGTCTGTACTTGCATGTGTTATAAATAGTATCGTATCGCATTCTAATGTTGTTTTGATATATTACAAATCGTATCATTCACCTTCTAGTGTCGTGTCATATGTGCTACAACTGGTATCACTTGACATAGGTAATATAATTTCCGTGAACCGGCTTGAATGAGAACGTGTATCCGAGGATTATAAGATCAGCATGAAGGAAACACGAGATTATCGTCATGCTAATACGCATGTTAAAAGCGAAACACATCTGCAGTATGTCTAAGCCCCGTCTCCCAGAAACTACATAAACTTTAATTCTATAATAAAATCTCATTCTAGAATACACAATTTGAAACGCTGCCCTTACCAAGATGTCAGATCTCTGTGACATTAAGTGTGTACACAGTGAGATGTTCATGTGACCAGGGCCGTACTCTCTGTGGGGCAGGGGGGTTTGCCCCTTGAGAATCTCTTTTTCATTTACTCCAGGAAATAGTATATACATTATCGGACTAGTTACAGATTTGTTTATAAAAAGTCGTGCCCCCCCCCCCCCGCCCCCATAGGATTTTGATCAGGGTACGGCCCTGGTGACAATAAACAACACAATGCTCTAGTTCAGTCATACAACATACTTATTATAGTTATATTTATCTTAATGCAGTCAGAGGGACGTCTACGGGCAATTTAAATGTCTTAATGGAACGATGTATTAGTAAACACAATACCGCATTATATTGTATACATACTTATGACATAACTATATACACGTATATAGTTATCACTTGTATGCATTGGAAATATGTATTTAAAATGTATGTATTACAAATGTGTGGATGGATTGACCGCAGAGGTTAGCAGGTTCTCCATGTTTATAAAACTTACAATATCTCAACTCAAAACTTAACTTAAAATTCAAAACCATCTCCGCACAAATATCATTATTGTGTTAAGGTTTTTTTCTTTCTACTTTGTGATCCAGAACAAATATTTGAAACGATGTTTGTGGAAACGTAAAAAAACAAAAACAGACTGTTACGCATTCGTCTCGTTTGATTCCCACCCATCATCAATGCATTGGTCGAATACAATAAGCTTTAGTGTTGTAAGGTATCGGACTCTCAAGCTGAAGACAGTGGTTCAAACTATGTTGGAGGCTGGCTCACACTTAACTACGTGTCAAAATTTCCAAATGTTTGACATCCAATAACCGAGGATAAACAGAGCAATGTGCTCTTGTGGTATCGTTAAATATAATAATAATAAATTCGTCGATAACAAATACATGATATATGAAATTGTTGACATCTATATAGAAAGTACCTGCTCGGCATTTAAATGAAGTATTAACATTAATTTTAAAAAATAACATTAGTATCTGTATTTAGTACTTAAAGACTAACTTTGCTCCGGGTAATTTTGTTGTTTTTAAATATCACATCACATCTGTAAATACTTCATCGCTTTTATTGTACATTGCAAATTTCAAGGAGACCCGGTTATAAATGTGTTAAGTAGGTTCATGAAATAAAAGAGGGTACCCGTTTGGGACTGCCCTGAAAAGACAAAAAAGAAAAAAAGAAAATTAAAAAGAAAACATTAGTACCTGTACTGGGATGGATTCTGTGATACACCTGCATAACATCTTACAGTCCGACAGAAAGCCAATGACAATCATTTTCTGAACTCTTGGCACGTAGTAACAATAGGAAGTCACTTATGTTATCTTCACTACAACTTGTCTCATTTCTCGCGTCCTTCTCAACTGACATCGCTACAATACCCCCTCGGCTATAGAAGGCATGGGAACTTCGTCAACATGTAAATTATCTTTAGGATAGGACAATTTTCTCAACAAATTATTTTTTCAATTTGTAGAACCATTGTAATAGCAAGACAGCATGTTACGTTCCCCTCCCGCCCGAATGCGCCCCAGCTGTGTCATTATAATAGATTACATAACATTACACATGTCATTGACTGATAGTGGGTGCATTATTTTCAAATGAATGGTAGAAAAATACAGTCTGAAAAGAGCAATCTTTACGAGATGAGGTTGGATTGAATTAAATACAGATTACACGATTTTCAAATAAAGGTGTGTCATGCAGGGCGAATAATTTGGACATAGCCTTTTGCAATTGTCGATCTTAGTGGAAGTGATACAGAAGCCTCTATCTGTCAACAAACTAACAAAGCCTCGCGTTCTTTCTCATTACCTGCCTGCATAGGAATACCTGTAGGAGCTTCAAGACGGGAGCTGAATTAATTTGTTCAAGGAAACTATCTATTTAATTGAAATGCCAACAGAACCGACCTTGTCAGCAAACAGAAGAATTGGGTACAAATGTTTCGAGATGGTCACTCGGCGGACGAAGAGAGATGAAAAACGTTATTGTTGTACATGGTGGCAGAAGTGTCTTTTGTAGCCATTGTGTCCACCTGATACAGAGAGAAATCATTTCACAAAGCTGTCCGGCTTTGTTCCTTGGCTGTTTTGTTGTTTTGAAGAAATAAAAATATTTAGAAACGTAAAACTTCTGCTCTGTACAATAACGATGTTGTGGTTGGAATCCATCCATGATTGCTCTTTCCGAGAGACGTGACTGTACGACAATATTTTGAAGGTGTTCAGAAGTGAATTTCCTACATTACTGAATAGGGCACGGTTGATGGTAACTTAACAATAGAGTTTAGACTAACGGTTTCTAGAAATATCAAATAAATGCTTTTAACAGTTGTAGTGTTGTTGTTCTGTTACTGCAATAATAAAAATTATCTGTTATAAATAATAATAACGCTCAATACAATTATTATCTACTTAAAATAGTAAACGTTCCAACAGTATATTGTGTACACTTGTTTGTGGGTTAGTTTATTTGCTGTTTTTGTTTTTGTTGTTTGTTTCTTTGCTGTGGGTTTTTTTTTTTTTTCTTTTTGTATTTACTCGGTTTATTTGTTAGTGCTTTCATTTAAACATTTCGTCACATCAGATCATATTTATACAAACTAAATATAATGTTGGTGTCCTATTGTTGTAAATCCGCCTGTGAAGCGGTCGGTCGTCGGATCGATCCTTCTTAGTGAACCCATTTTCCGTTCCACAACTGGTTCATCAAAGGCCGTGGTATGTATTGTCCTGTCTGTGGGACAGTGCATATAAAAGACCCCTTGCAGCTTATCGGAAATAGTAGCCTATGTGGTGGCAGAAGGTTTCCTCTAAATAGATATGTCAGAATGACCATATGGTTGACGCCCAAAAGCCGATGATAAGATAAAAATCAATGTACTCTAGAGGCGTCGTTAAATAAAACAAACTTTTTTTTTTATTGTTGAAGTTTACACTGTCACTCAAATAACCTACTATTAAAAAAAGCATGTAGAAGTAACAATACGTTAAGTATATTAATATTAAAGCAAATAATATTTTTGTATATCATAAATTTAATATAGCATGTTTCTGATACGCAAATATTTCTTGAACTTTGTCTTGGAAGAATACAATATATATTTATTGGTTCTATAATTGTTCTGGCATTTTGATTCAATGATAAGATACGTACTGTAAAATATAACAGGATTATGTTTCGCAATTAGGAACAGATTGAAGACATGTATTAACAAAGAAACAGAAAAGCTAAATATATAAAGCAACTACCTGAATATTCTGAATCGTAAAAGTAAGGTTTGTTTTATTTAATGACGCCTCTAGAGCACAATCATTTTTATCTTATCATCGGCTATTAGACGTCAATCATATGGTCATTCTGACATATTTTTAGAGGAAACCCCATACCACCACATAGGCTACTCTTTCGGATAAGCAGCAAGGGGTCTTTTATATGCACAGTCCCACAGACAAGACAGCATACACCACAGCCTTTGGTGAAGCAGTTGTGGAACACTGGTTGAAACGGAAAATAGCCCAAACTGTAAATGGGTCCACTGACAAGGATCGATCCGACGACCGACAGCTTGACGGTCGGACACACTACCGTTTGATCTTCATCCCGCTCCGTTTAGAAGTAATGAATATCTAAAATCCAACGTCAACATCATACATCGTGTGTATTATACCTTGTTCAACGTTTTATGTAACCATGAAGAAACCATTTGCAAATCATATTGTAAAGATACTTTAATCTCATCACAAATGAAATATTTTTGTTAGCTAGCAGAATCTGTTTGACCATCCAGAAGCCCCTTCCTTCAATATACAAGCTTGCCACACTGAACTATTCGACAAACAGTTTTTGTAAGCGTCAATTGACGCGAGGTGAATTAATCGTTTGAACTAACTGGAAAGCATCTCAATATTGCACCCATTTGACTGATAGGCTGATATCTGTGTCATGTTGTTGGCTTAATACGAGTCGTTATTGAGTGCGTTCTAATATGATTTGAACACGTCTCTGTCGGTTGGTTGGTTGGTTGGTTGGTTGGTTGGTTGGTTGGTTGGTTGGTTGGTTGGTTGGTTGGTTGGTTGGTTGG
>JAULBS010092322.1:0-17236 GCA_032355785.1 Symmetromphalus regularis | reverse complement strand
CTTTCCGATAAGCAGCAAGGGGTCTTTTATATGCACCGTCCCATAGACAGGACAGCACATACCACGGCCATTGATAAACCAGTTCTGGACCACTGGTTGGAAATAAAAATCAATGTGCTCTAGAGACGTGGTTAAATAAAACAAACTTTACTTTAGATTATCTAATCATAGACTACCTATTGAAACTGGTAGATGGCTGAATATACCAAGAGATGAGCGTAAAGGCGACATTTGTAATGAAGGTTATATTGGTGATGAATTTTATTTTGTATTTGAATGTAATGCTTTAAATGACCTTAGACTGCAATTTTTATATAACTATTACTATAGAAATCCAAGTATAATTAAACCGAATATACTTTTTAACAAAGAGAATAAAGAAATATTAATTAAATTAAGTAAACATATACAAGGTATGAAAAGAATGTAAATATCTGGGTGTATATTATATGTATATATATGTATTTATGTATTATTGTGTATTATGTTCTCCCACTTTAACTTTAAATTGCACTTTGCTCATATTTGTATTGAATTTTTAACCTCATGTACCATATTATGTTCTGAGAGAATAAAAGAATTGAATAAAATTGAAGGTAAGTTTTGCGTTCAGGACCAAATAGCTATCGGGCGCTCACTATGCTGTTTGCGCTTCATAATAACAAATCGCTGTGAAGCGCTTTCAAAGGTTCGCTTATCCTGAACGGAATGGTGACGAACGACTTCCCGTGTTTCTTACTTCTGTAGAGATACGGTATTAATTCATCGTTAATTATACTGTATGTGATAGATCTGTTGTTAAGAAATCTACCTGTGATTCGTTACAATGGCTAGCTTTTCATCGGACGTACACCAGGAACTGGTTCCAATAAAACACGGACCGTTTTAATTAAAAATACTCTCTTTTCACAGCAGAACTGATTGTGAAAAGCATCACCAGCCAGAGATGTTTGTGCTGCTATTGGCAGGAATACACGAAACCTTCTGTGGGAACAGACCGAATCCAATAGACTCCCTTTCGGCGGTGCGCTTTTCCATTCTGTGCGACATGTCCCGTATACCTGTTAATTTCCGGCTCGGAGGCAGCAACACGCAACATCATTCAACACATACGTGCCGTAAAGAATATAATAAAACTCTCATAATGATTGGCTGTATTAATTAAATCCCACACCAGCTGCACAAATGAGAAAGCGCCTCGCTTGTTTGACGCGTAAATCTGACATTCATTTTGAAATGCCAACTTGAATTCAAAGGAAAGGAAAGGATTGTTTGTTATACGACACCCCATCACATTATTTATTCAGCGGCTATTAGGTGCCTGACATGGTATTCTGTGACTCGTGGTCTTTAGAAGAAACCCGCTACCGCCATAGGGACTACTCTTTCCGACTAGCAACAAGGGATCTTTTATATGCGCTTTCCCACAGACAGGAAAACACATATCACAGCCTTTGATTAACCAGTTGTGGACCACTGGTCGGTGTAAGTGGCTTACACCTACCCATTGACCCTTTGCGGAACACTCACTCTGGGTTAGAGCCGATATCAAGATTATAAATTCCATGTCTCGACTAAGATTTGATCCCAGTACCTACCAGCAGTGATACCGGCAGCTTAACCACTGTGCCACCGAGGACGGTCCCATCGAGGACGGTCCCACCGAGAAATCAATCCAAAAGGATGTTAAAGTCACTTGTGTGTCCAGTGAGATTTCTGTCGTCTTTTGATTTCAAACAGAAATAAATAATACAGGAATAAATTTTATTATTTGTTAATAGATATTTGAAGATCAGTAAACATATTCAATTCTGTATTAACATTGAGCTATACATATACAAATAAGTGTAATTTAAAAATTAAATCTTATAATAACTTTCTCCGGGTTTGATTTTGATTACTGGGTATACATTTATATACTCAACTAAAAAAAAAGTATGCTTGTAATCAACAGTCATTTATTTCATAAACCAGAGACATTCATGGCAGAAATTCTGGAATTAGATAACCATGGGCGTAAATCTGGTGGGTACGTGGGGGGGCACACGCCCCCCCCCACTTATTAGACTGGGGAGACGCCTATATAAAGATGCCCCACTTTTTTGCTTAGAAAAATTGAAATTAAAATGCCTAAATAATAATCTTTACCAGTATTTCTCTTCATTATATCAATGTAACACTTTAAACCATGTTGTCGTAGCGCAAATATACCACAGTACACAAGTGGTCTATAATGGTGGGGGATGGGGGCTGCTGGATGGTCCGTCCCCCCACCCCCACTTTTTGGACAAGGATGTGTTCCGTCCCCCCCACCCCACCCCGCACACGTTCAGGAACGGATTTTCACCGTTATAGATAACCACACCATTTTGGAGGTGTGTGTGTGTAGTAATATCATAAGTTGTGCACGTGTTTGCTGTCAATGGACCCTTACTGTGACCACTCCATGAAACAAAAATATTTAAACATGCATACTTTTCTTGTATATTTCATTAAAACATACAAGACCTCGATTTGTATTTTGACCTTCTGAAGTCACAAAAGGTCAAATGTTTAATGCCAAATAAAACTTTACATTCAACTTTATATCAAAGTTTCTAGCATCTGTATCCTTTTATTGAATATACACTCTGTCGAAACATATTTCACATTCATTGGAAAGTCACAAATTACCAAATCTAAAGATATATGTATATATACAAAAAAGAAAAACAGAAAGGAAAAAAAGAGAAAAAAAACATCTTTTTCATGACACGTATCAGTGGCGGATCCAGAAAATTCATTTAAGGGGCACCAATAATATGATACTTGTTCCTTGGATTCTTTAATAATAATAATGATTTTTTAAATGTTATTTAAATCACAGAATACAGGGGCAACTTTTGAGGCACCGTCTAGCCTGTCAGTTTGAGTCAAAACGTTTTAGAAGACGTAATATTAATGCTGCATACCTTTAAAAAATGGTGTATTTTCTTTGCCATATTTCTACAGGAGTGGAAGACTGCCAATCATGGGAAAGGTTAGCAGTAAGTAAAAGGTTGTTGTGTAAAGTTTTCCTGACTTTTCCAAAAGCTAGATGCTATATAAGTGCTGTTTTGTATACTTTCCTGGCTATTTTGTGTTTAATTATTTGGAATCAGCAAAATACACAATGCATTGGTGTTGGTCAAATACTAGAGAAAGTCACTAGCCATTTAAAATGTTACACACAAAACTAAGATACGGATGTAGCGATTTAAAAACTGACTTATATCGATTCATCGTGTAGCTGTAGAAATTATTTTGAAAACAATAATAATGTTTTCATTGAATGCATTTTATATGAACAGAGACGCATTCTCTGGAGTTCACTGCACAGGTTTCAAACAATAACTTTACAGTTGATTTTAAACGGTAAAAGTGTTCTAAATGATGAAGATAATTAAAAATATATTTCCATGTACAAAAATATATAAATCATACAAAACGTTTGGTCTGATATTCTATTTTGTAATAAAATTGGAATTGTTTTAAATAGATCAGAACAAATATCTACTTGACAGGACTTAATCATTAATTAAATATATTTTATGTTACGTCATATCGGTCTTGTGGCTGGTAGGTACTGGGATCAAATCTCAGCTGGGGCATGGCATTTTTAATCTCTCCAATTTAGAGTGAGTGCTCCGCAAGGCTTAGTGGGTAGGTGTATATCACTGGCCAGTGGTCCACAACTGGTTTATCAAAGGCTGTGGTATACTGTCTATGGAAAATGCATATAAAAGATCTATTGTTGTTTATCGATAAGAGTAACCGCATTAGTGTGGCGACAGCGTGTCTCCTACTAACACTAACTAACCTTTGTCCAAGACATATAGCACAGGAAGCTGAGCTGTGTGCCCAGGATAGCGTGTTTGAACCTTAATTGGATATATAAAAAAATACCACCAACCATTCAAACGACTCACTAAGAATTTGTGAAGTTCAGTTAGACCAGCATTTCGACTGCTTTAACCATTTCCTTGGATTCACCTAAAACTGTATGTGGAAATGAAGAACAGCATAATATGTTGAGGTCGTATGCCAAAACACCTGCACTAGAAAGCTATCATCAGTTCACTTTATTAAGTGATTTGTTGTAGAGAGCTCTCGTTTTAACTGATTGGTTCAACTCAATGAACCCGCCATCTTTACCCGACCGCCTCACGGATCGAGTCTGTGGGTAACAGTCGCTTGGCATCAGTCATGACACTGGTATTAATATTGCGTCTTAATTGGGATGTTACTTTGAAAGAATTCTACTTGTCAGAAACGTCAGAAAGAAAACAAATTCGTTTCTTTTTTTTTCCCCTCTGGTAGGTTCGGTCGTGGATCGAATGATGTTCTATCAGTTAGAGTTATCTACCGTTGCATGTCGAGCCAATAAAATTACTCATTTGTTTGTTTATACAGTAGAATGCTTTTAATTTCATAGGCATTTTGCCTAAATATTTTATGCAATTAATAGGATTATACCTTTATTAGAAATGCTCATTTAAAATCATATTACTATTCTTGTGCTGTCTAGTATAAAATCAAAGTATATTTATCAAACAGTGATCACAAAAAAATCAGAAATACATATATTCAATTTAGTAAGGAATTCTTTGACCATGTAACCTGAATGCTATAGCAGATGCAAAAATAGTACACGGTTCCACTTACTTGGTGGTAATTTTGTGATTATTTAATAAAAATGTTAATATCTACCATGGTTTTTTGGTACTTCGGAAGAAAAAAACGTTTTCTTATTCAATTAACGAGACATTACAAAGAAAGAACATGCAATTAAAAGAAATTCTTTGTATATATATATATACTGGGCAGCTGCATATTATGCAAATAAAAGGAATATGATATTATCAGGAATGCAATTAAGTGGACATGACAGTACATTTAAATTAAGAGCTGTACTTAAGATGGGCGGCACCGATGTGGCAAAATATATTCTCCTTTTCGCAAACACCTATCATTTTTTCAGTGGTTCATGTGTACTAGTCCTCTCAATTATGCTTATTGTCCCTTAGGGTCTGTCTTGTGCAGATACACCGTTTAGATTACGATAACAATTTTGCCATTTAAATATAAAAAAGGACAGTCTCAACAAAGAACAAAGAATTAACAGCTTAAAACCAAAATGTTAACATTTTCAAATTTAGATGGAAATATTTCGAATGTTATGGACAAAAACGAATGTTTTGTATTTAGTGTTTGCACTTTTAATTTGCCATAAATATCACCGAGACAACGAGAAGCGTTTTATCTATCATTTATTTGCATTTTTGTATCGTTTATGGTATTATTAAAAAACAAAAATATGTGTGTGTGTATGTACGTGTGTGTGTGTGTGTGTGTGTGTGTGTGTATTATTCATTATTTTTATTATAACTTGTAGGTTTGTTGTTATTGTTGTTCTTGAATAGACTTATTCTGATAAGCCGGAAACATTGCATTTACTGTGACGTTGTTTAACATCCTGTTTCCTCTTACGTCCGTTTCACGTTGTCTTTTATTGCTGTCAATCAAACATAAAAGACGCCCATTAGTTCCGCTACTTCACCTAACTGATTCTGTAAAAACATATCTTACAATACTGGTATAGGCCGACAATTAATTGTTGTCTAACAAAGCTATCATCCAGCTGACAGGTTGTGTAGGATACGGGTTTTACCTGTTGCTCCCCAGTCCACTTCACACCCCATATCTGCCATTTTTTTTGTTTCTCTAATTACCGGTAACTAATAAAAGTGGGTAATTTAATAGGTGGCACTTTTATAGGTTTGTATTACTGTGTGGTCTTGAAAGCAAATCAATTCTTTTTCTCTAAAAAAATATTATAGTTCATCATTTTGATGATGTATTGTATGCCAAAGATTATACAATTAAAATACTTTAAAATATGAGAGTGATTCACGAAGTTGCGCGGTACAACGTGTAGAAAGAAATTTACGGTATTACGACTACTTTTTCTTGAATCACCCTCATATTTTAAAGTATTTTAATTGTATAATATTTGGTTATTTGTATTTTGATAACGTATTGTATGGCAGACTATATAATTAAAATATGTTTAAATAAAATGGTTTACATTTTTGATGATTTACTATATGAGAAATTTTATACAATTAAAATATGTTTCAAAAATAAAATTTAGTCCTCTTGTTTGATGAGTTATCATATGATAAAGTTTATATATTTTAAATATTATTGGCATAAACGTTAGGAATAAAACGTCTTTTAACAGTTAATAAAATGTGTGTATTTGAAAGTTGCACACATTATTGTTTTAATTTGTAAAACGATGTGGGATTTATTTAGATATATAGGATGTCTCAAAGGTCCCGCTTCATAAGCTATTTTTCTTATTTTATTTAATATATATTTTGTTCTTTCCAGACTTATGGATTCAGAACTAACAAATTTCATGTATTAAGCAAGTTCAAAAGTGCTTAGAAGTCGAAGGTTTGAAAATTTATTGTAATTTAATAAATATTTTACTATGGTGAGGGACTTTTGAGACACTGTATATAGTAGAATTTTTTTTATTATTATTTTTTGAAATATTTTTTATCCTTAAAGAATAAGAGGCATAGGCATCATATTACTGCCCCACCCCAACCCCCACCCCTATATGAATTTTCAGGAACCGACAATGTATAATATATCAACATTTTGGCATTCGATTTTATTAAAATAATTACTGTAAAATATATATTCAAATGCGTTTAAAATAGTTTCAGATTTGTTGTTGCCATGTAAACGAGCATAAATGAGTAAAATTGGACGGAAAGATCACCGGACAAGTCTACAGATAGTAGCCTATGTCACGGCAGCGGGTTTCCTCTAAATACATATGATTGACGTCCAATAACCGATGATAAAATATAAATCAATGTGTTCTAGAGGCGTCGTTAAATAAAACAAACTTTACTTTATATGATTGACGTCCAATAACCGATGATAAAATATAAATCAATGTGTTCTAGAGGCGTCGTTAAATTAAACAAACTTTACTTTAAAGTGGTATTTCTTTATCTTCAAAATGGCGTAATCCGGGATACGGCGAGTGGCTGTACGAATTATGTTCTTTATAACAGAATGTTCTTTATAACAGAACGGCTCGCAGTCAGAGTTGCGACTCAGCATGTAACAAACTAACACGGTAATAATAAACACACACTTCCCCATCTCATTAACTAACCCGTTAGCTTTGCCGCTCTTTATCTTTCATCTTATCTAATAAGTTAATTATTAGACTTTTTTTTTTAAATGTTATACCAAATATTTATTTATGTTATCGTATTAAAATATCATTGGTAGAGCTGGATGTATCTCAAATGGTAGCGTGTCCCGCCTGATAAATTGTAGGTCGTCGGATCGATCCTTCTCAATGGACCCATTTGCAATTTAGGCGATTTTCCGTTCCATCTAATGGTCCACAACTGGTTCATCAAAGGGCGTGGTATGTTCTGTCTGTGGGAAAGTGCATATAAAAGACCACTTGCTGCTTATCGGAAAAAGTACAATATGCAGCGGCAGCAGGTTTCCTCTGAATAAATATGATAGAATGACCATATGATTGACGTCCAATAGCCGATGATAAGATAAAAATCGGTGTACTCCAGAGGCGTCGTTAAATAAAACAAACTTTGCTTTATTTAAAATATCATTGTTAGTAGCAGCATCACTAGCAACAGCTGCAATAGCAGTCTAAGAAAGATGTTTCAGATTCGTTTTTATTTAATGACATCATAGAATTAAAATACATCAGTGGATTCATTCCCGTAATGGATTTTTCCCCCCGTTTCGACCAGT
Source organism: Symmetromphalus regularis (assembly GCA_032355785.1). Taxonomy (NCBI): domain Eukaryota; kingdom Metazoa; phylum Mollusca; class Gastropoda; order Neomphalida; family Neomphalidae; genus Symmetromphalus; species Symmetromphalus regularis. The sequence goes on along the minus strand of JAULBS010092322.1, from coordinate 9,403 downwards.
GCTCCACGACTGGTATATCAAAGGCCATACAGTCTGCTGTCCTGTCAAGGAAAGTGCTTATAACAGATCCCTTGTGGATAAAGGAAAAAATGTAGCGGGTTCCCTCTAAAGACCGTGTGTCAGAATTACCAAATGTTTTGTAAAAGTTTGTTTTATTTAACGACGCCTCTAGAGCACATTGATTTTTATCTTATTGGACGTCAATCATATGGTCATTCTGACATATATTTTTAGAGGAAACCCGCTGCCGCCACATAGGCTACTCTTTTTCGATCAAATGTTTTGTATCCAATAGCTGATGATTAATAAATCACAGAACCAGTGACGTAGGACGGATTTCAAAGTGTTTGTATGTGTCGGAGGGTGGGGGGGGGGGAGGGGGCTAATTTTAATCTGTGTATAAAATGTGTTGAAAATGCGAAGAACGCATGTGCGATGTCTCACTAGAAATTTGTTTTAATATTATCTCCATTTATTGCGATTCTGGCTGAGCCCCATAGCCCACACCCACCCCCATCCCCGGCTTCTACGGGGCTGAGAAGAAATTAACAAAATCTGTTACTCAGTGTTATTCTGTTCATAAGAGATGGTTAAAATTTAAAGTTGTTATATACTTTAAAGACTGGCGTTATTCATAGTTGTGTCGGTAAACAACTATAGAAATATTTCATAAGATCTCTTAATATTTTAAATGAACACGACTGTTGTAAGGGTACGAACACACCACCAGAAGTCGCGCGTCATGTGCCATCAACGCGTTGACGTACAGTTGCGTTCGTTCAGTAAAGAAGGATGTTCCTACGAACGGTACCTCCCAGATTGTTCAGTTGTGGACACTGCACCGTGCGATTCACGTGGAAGGATACACCCTCAGAGCAAAACGTGTGTCAAAACAATCTTGGGGGCGGGGCGTGTGGAAGATCCCATTTTTCAACAAGCGCTGTTTTAACGTATCTCCCCGCACGCGAAATGCGTTGGTCCTAAAAGGCTACTCGAGTGTATTACCGTAGTAGCGCGGTTTCGTTCGTTCGCAAGACGCTAGTAGGAAAATGGATTTTTATGTAGCAGACGACGTTGGACATTTGGCTAGAATTATGTGTTTTCTCTAGATGTGCAGTATATAAGACCTGAACTCGCTTACGGGAGTCGGACGTCGTTTGAACCCTGGAGAGATATTGTTTTATTAGCCTCGAGTTATAACGCTCGTATTAAAGTGCATAGATTACTACAGGGTGCCCGCGGCGTTCTTAAAGGGGCAGTGAGCTTATCACAATGCCAGTGACCAACGTGATCATACTGGAGTTACCTCTTACATGAAGTTGGAATTTAATTTTTATTTCTTGTGTGGGTACAACTGTGATAGAAAATTCTCACTATGAATGAGTGGTTGAAAAGTCTGGATACCAGGAGAGGAAGAGGAATTCTACTGTTTTTGTTCGTTTTACTACTCGGTCAAAGAGTAGAGGGTGCCCAGTGTCCCCATGAATGCCACTGTAGGGCTAGGGGTATTGACTGCAGCTTTAGGGGTCTAACGTACATCCCCAGGAATATACCAAAAGATGTGGAGAAATTGTAAGTAATAAATGCAGTTAGTTCGAACACGGGTTTTTTTTTTTTGGTAAATATTATTCTCGAGTTAGTTAAAACAGGGGTGGGTTGTTTGGTAAATATTATTCTGGAGTTAGTTAAAACAGGGGTGGGTTGTTTGGTAAATATTATTCTGGAGTTAGTTAAAACAGGAGTGGGTTGTTTGGTAAATATTATTCTGGAGTTAGTTAAAACATGGGTGGGTTGTTTGGTAAATATTATTCTGAAGTTAGTTAAAACATGGGTGAGTTTATTTGGTAAATATTATTCTGGAGTTAGTTAAAACAGGGGTGGGTTGTTTAGTAAATATTATTCTGTTGTCAAGTTAATATTTGGTTTCCTTTTTCAGTAAAAATGTTTTAGTTTAGCATTCATTTATTTTATGACAAGATACAGAAGAAATGTGGTAATGTTGGTGATGAAGTTTGGAGGTTTTGAGCATATACCCACCCTTGACTACCAATTGTGTTTAAACATTGTAATCCTATATTTATTCAACGAAAAAAGTTATTTGATGAGTAAACATAACCCTAACAAGAGAACTATTACAATTATGTTGCAAAGAACAGTAAACACTGAACTAAATTTCATCACTCACAAACTCTCGCAGTCGCTTTTCATCTCACAAACTCTTGTATTCGCTTTTCCAACAAGCTGTGTAAGTATTAAATGCATAATCGTGAGCATCTGATGACAATTTAATCTAGGTATAATAAAATAAAATTATATGATCCACCTTTCCCAAATTTACACAGCACTTTACTATTTAGACCATCTTTGAAACAGTCGTCTGTCATTCGTGTAAAGATGTCCCAAGGGTCAAGACAGATGGGCTTTTCTTCCATTAACCTATTTCTGACTGTTCCTGGTAATGATAGCAAAGCGTTACAATAAGTCGAGCTTTCTATAGCTAGTTAGCATTTGAGAATTAAGAAACTATTACCTTCATTTCAAACTTGTCGAAAGAATTTTTTTTTTTTACTTTGGAGAATTGAGGGGTTAATTATTGTAATTCATTTATTCTTGTCTGTAACCAAAATTCTGAATGTTTAAAGACTCTCAAACCATACATAAAGATGTAAATGCAATTTAAAATTCAACCTAACCTCCACTGAGAAGATTTGAATCACTGGCCTGGTTGACTGAGATATTAACACCGAGTCACTAGCTTAATCAGCAGAAACATGAAATATTAATTCAAAATATATTTGTATTAATTAAACAAATTAATCAAATATCATTGGACATAACTATAGATAATAAAATACGTATGTAATAATATTTAAAGAGCAACTGAAAAGTAATTCCGTTTTGGGTTATTGTTTTCGTAATCTGTATAGATCTATAAACACCCATTAAACCGACATACATTCTGCTGTTTTTATTTGACGTACCTCAACACTTCACCATTCATATTTTATTAACCTTTTAATCAGATGAAAATCAATGAACGCTTTCCGCCCAGGTAATGTGATTGCCCAACGCACAATGCACAAAGCGATTACAGCTAGATATCTTCAAAGAGCAGCAGATAAAACATGCACACGCCCTTTACTGTTGACACCAAGCATACGTTCATGTGCATGCAAGTTTAATGTTTATTTGTTCTAACTTCAAACAGCTACTGGAGACATCGAATATCTATTGCACGCATGTATATCAATAGTTGATATAAACACTGGAAAAACTTGTACCTTTGGTAGCCAATATTTTTTTATTGTTCTAGGTGAGTGTGTTGGGTTAATAAATATTGGAAAATCTTGTTTTGGACAGAATTCTGGCGAAGTTAGATATTGGGCTCATGGCAGTTTGCTTGGACAATTTTCTGATGACAAAAGTGGCAGACCTCATTAAAAACATTTTAAGGAAAGAAAAAAAGGAAAAAATAGCCACCTCATGATAACAGTTGATCATGGAAATATTAATGTCTTTAAGACTAAGAGTGGCTTATTTGTATGTTTTATTACTAAAACACGTTAAATTATTTGATACAGGTCTTATAACTAAATTTAAAAGTATGATAAATTATTAAAAATTCTGTAGATCAAATATAAAAACACATACCATAATATTTGATATATCAGTCGTGTTCTTCTGTTCAGGATTCTTTCCGTTCCAACCAGTGTCCACAACTAGTTCATCAAAGGCCGTGGTATATGCTGTCCTGTCTGTGAGACGGTGCATATAGAAGGCCCCTTGCTGCTTAAAAGTACCTTATGGGCGGCAGCGGGTTTCTACTAAATAAATATATCAGAATGACCATATGATTGACGTCCAATAGCCGATGATAAGATAAAAATCAATGTACTCTGGAGGTGTTGTTAAATAAAGCAAACTTTACTGTTCACGATTTATGTAATTACTCACTGTCAGTCGTCAACAATCTATTATTTGTATTCTATCATCTATAATTATCACGTGAATAACTCGGGATTGTGTTTTGCAACTAGTAATTAAATAGCTTCCCAGTTATACAATTTCATCACCACTTAGGCTGGCATAACTTCACCAGATACACTTATAATATTATCGTAAAAAACATCTACGTGTATAGATATAATAGCAAAATTAAGAAAGTACAATATGCTATTTTAATGTTGGTTTTACAGTTTACATGATTAATATGGTCTAAATTCAAAAATGAAATCTAAAACGGTTAACTGCACTCATGACACCGTGACTGATAATATCGGGTGATTGTGTAAAGAAAGACGATCCTGCTTAGCAAGTGATGAGTATTTTGAGACCATAGAGAGTGACGTTCAAATTTGTTTTTACCAAAATATTTGTTTTCGGTTTAATGACATCACTATAACATTGATTTATTAATTATCGGCTCTCGCATGTCAGATATTTGGTAATTTAAAGTAAAGTAACGTTTGTTTCATTTAACGACGTCTGTAGAGCACATTGATTTTTTTTTACCTTGTCATCGGCTATTGGACGTCATACATATGGTCATCCTGACATGTGTATAGAGGAAACCCGCTGCCGCCACATAGGCTACTCCTTCCGATAAGCAGCAAGGGATCTTTTATATGCACCATCTCACAGACAGGACAGAACATACCACGTCCTTTGATAAACCAGTTTTGGACCACTGGTTGGAACGGAAAATAGCCTAAACTGCAAATGGGTCCACTGAGAAGGATGGATCCGACGACCGACCGGTTCACAGGCAGACACGTTACCGTCTGAGCTAGATCCCGCTCCTTTATTTGGTAATTTTGACACGTAATCATCAAAGGAAACTCGCTACATTTTTCATTTATCAGCAAGGGATAATTTATATAGACCTTGCTAGAAACAGGACAACACAAACCAGGCATTTTGAGATAGTAGTCTTGGGGCACTGGTTGGCACGGGAATAAATCCAATCAGAGAATGAGTCCTGTGACGGGTTTCGATACTACGACCAGAGGACGAAGCCAACGCTATACTGTACTTAGCTAGGTCCTGTTTTCTTTTTACTAAAGTGATGGAAACAACTAGAAGATCATAAAGTATTGCATCAGGCATCATTTTAGTCAATAATGTGCTATACTGTGAACTCAGTTCTATCTACCACATAACGTTTTCAAATCGTTCATACGTAGTTGAATATATGAACACTGATGAAACCATTTCTTTGTCTTAATGACTTGGTGCTTCAGACAGAGAATATAATGACAGTGAACATGCCCTCAAGTGTCTGACAAGTACAAGAAATATTGCTTGACATAATGGAAAATCTACTATTGGAGAACTGAAGTCTTCGTTTTTCCTTCACAGCTGTGTGAAGATCCATGTCGCTTTGAAGTTCTGTTTAAAGATCAAGATATGGATCGAATCATTCTTTTAAGTAGAACTTTTGCTAATTACTGTTAATCTTGAGCACAAATTGTCCAGTAATAGGGCTATATTTTTAGTGTGCACCAAGCTTGTCATATTTCATATTGGCTGATTGAGCAGATGGTTTTAAGAGATTTATAAACTACACTGTATGCTGTTTTTAATGAAAATAATACAAGTGGTCTCTCTCTCTCTCACTCACTCTCTCTCTCTCTCTGTCTCTCTCTCTCTCTCTCTCTCTCGCTCTGTCTGTCTGTCTGTCTGTCTGTCTGTCTGTCTGTCTGTCTCTCTCTCTCTCTCTCTCTCTTTGATATATATATGCATCTGTGTTTGTCCGTGTGTGTTTGTGAGTATGTGTATGGTGTGTGGTGTGTTCTTGTCTGTCTGTATTTGTGTGTGTGTGGCGCGCGCGTGTGTGTGTGTGTGTATGTATGTCTGTCTGTCTGTCTGTCTGTCTGTCTGTCTGTTTGTCTGCGTATTTGTATATCTGTGTGTTTACGCGTACGTCGTGTGATGCTGCTGTATTTTTGAAAGATCGTGCTGAATTATCAAAAAAAGATCTACCAGTCCTTGACATTATCACCGAGTTGTTACTACCTGCACAAGTCGCCCAATCCCTTTCATTCACGATATCCTGAATGTAGCATGAACAGTTATTCCTCTCTCACTGGAAGGAAGACATTTATTAAACTGCATAATTGCAATGAAACCTTTACAGATCAAAATCAGATTAATGTTTAGTGATGTGATTATCAACGAAAGGGAGTTGTGTACACCTGAAGAAGATTAAAGGACTGAGATTTGGCAAAACAGCAAGATCATAAGATCTTAACCAGACAAGAGTGCTGGCGGTAATACTCTCGCCTCCTATTAAGAATTCGTTGCTCAACTTGGCTAATATGTATATTTGCAAAAGTAAAATTTGTTTTATTTAACGACGGCTGTAGAGCACATTGATTTTTATCTTATCATCGGCTACTGGATGTCAATCATATGGTCATTCTGACATATTTATTTTAGAGTAAACCCGCTGCCGCCACTTAGACTACTCTTTCCGATAAGCAGCAAGGGGTCTTTTATATGCAATGTCCCACAGACAGGACATCACATACCACGGCCTTTGATGAACCAGTTGTGAACCACTGGTTGGAACTGAAAAGATTTCTATAAAGACATCTTATTAAGTTCGGTATAGCAGTGCAAAAATCCAACAACGTTTAATCTTTACCATAGGTGCCTTTTTTTAGCTATACAGCCTAAAAAATTCGTGAACCTTTTCTTGCTTAAAGGTAAAGAGAAAAATAAGAAAAGATGTTGAATCAGCGCATAGATGAAATAGCTTATGATAGGTACACTTCAAAGAAGCCGCGATGTTTGGTTTAGCAGCAGGTAAACGTGTTAAAGTGTAGCGTGTAAAACTCACCTGTCAACACACGAGAACGGTACGAACTCAAATTGAAAGAGGCACTAACGTTAAATAAAATGTCATCTTCAATAAAACTCACTCTTCATTGGCTTTGTAACGCTTTGTAGTTGTCGTAATACTGATGTTACGACACCGTCAGACTTTTTTATGGCACAACTCGCAGAAGTGAACTGACGTGCAGTTATTTGACTTTTGTGTTTACCTTTGACTGTTAAATACTGTTTTATTTATATTTTTTAAAAGGATGTTTTTATTATGGTACAGACACCTATATTTAACACTTTATTTATTTGTTTATTTATTTGTTTATTTATTAGTTTTGTATAACGACTCAACTAGAGAACATTGATTTGTTAATCATTGGCTAGTCAAGTGTGAGCCAGCCTTCAATGGGTTTTGAACCACTGTCTTCAGCTTGAGAGTCCGATATCTTACCACTGGACCACAGTGACTCACTGATACTTAAGTTAATAACTGATAATTGACAACGTAATGGCAACTGAGTTAAAGAAAAGTTCTTTTATTTCGTAACCGTCGTTATCCAAGATGTGTTAGAGCCAGGAATTCAAAAATATAAGGTTTATGTTCATAAAAGAAATTCATGACGAATAAATTATTAAAATTAGTTGTTCACATTTTGAACTACTTCACCAAACACTAGTATGTTCTAGGTATCTGGTTCCTGTTATTCGAAGCATACGTACAACTTGAGACTGACGTAGCAATGATAATTTTATAAGTCTTAAGGATTTTCTTTGAGGTCTGTGCTCATATATAAAACAATTTCCATTCTGGACTTTAAAATTTTGTCTGGCAGTGCAGTGTGAAAGAGGAGAATTATTGACAAATTAAGAAATAAGTCTAAAACGATACATAGTTTCTCTAAAATAGATGTCTCAAACATTGTGACTACAGTTGCAAAATGTCTGCACGTGCTGTTTTCCACCTGCAGACAAAGACGAGTGGTCGCGTGGAGTTCTATGTTATGGTGACGGTTTTCCTTTCACCGGATTTTATCAAATTTTGGGTCCATGTTTACATCCCATCCACTTATTTCAAAATTGTTAATTAACACTTTTTATTGCATTTTTTTTAAACCACAAAAACTGATATTCTTAAAAACATCTTGATATTCAGACTTTACGTATAAATATTTTACCTTTGTACAACGCTTAATTTTGTCAAGTCTGTTTTCTGTTGAAATTTAACCATTGTTAACCCTTCTGTTTTCTGTTGAAATTTAGTCCATATTAACCTTTCTGTTTTTTGTTTAAATTTAGCCATTGTTAACCCTTCTGTTTTCTGTTGAAATTTAGTCCATATTACCCTTTCTGTTTTCTGAGTAAATTTAGTAATTATTGACCCTTCTGTTTTCTGTTGAAATTTAGCCATTGTTAACCCTTCTGTTTTCTGTTGAAATTTAGTCCATATTAACCGTTCTGTTTTCTGAGTAAATTTAGTAATTATTGACCCTTCTGTTTTCTGTTGAAATTTAGCCATTGTTAACCTTTCAGTTTTCTGTTAAAATTTAGTCCATATTAACCTTTCTGTTTTCTGGGTAAATTTAGTCATTATTAATCTCTTCTCGCCTGAACACAGGGTAGCTTCTCCTCTGTTATCTAAGGTCTAGTGCACCGGCCGCGGTAATGCGTTAATGTGATATCGCACGGCCACATGTTACATGATGGCTGAACTGCTGGGTGGGTGACAGGGCACGAGTAACAGGTCTGGCTGCAAGTGTGCGTGATCACACATCTGACATGCTTATCTCTATCCGGTGTCTCTAAGTCTGTCAGCTGGGTAGTACACTTAGGTACGAGGCTATCGAGTAAAGAAAATCATATTGGTTGTCTTACAAACCTCACTGTCATTAACTGGTGTAAACCAGTGCGTAAACACTAAAGGGGAATTAGGGACACATTCCCTCACTTTTTGAACAAAGTGATGCCTATATAATTACCCCCCATCACATTTTGCTTAGAAAAATTTAAATTAAAATGCCTAGATAATAATCTTTTCCAGTATTTCTCTTTATGATATCAAAGTAACACTTAGCCATTCGGTCTTAGTGCAAATATACTGAAATACATAGGGGTCTATTATAGTTTGAAGGTTTTAGCCGGAAATTGCATTTTAAAAAACCTTGGGTTTTCATAAAACAATGAGGGGTCTTCCCTACACCCCCGGCTCCGCCCTCCCCCCACCCTAACACACCCACAGAGGAAGCGATTGTCGCCCATTGTGTAAAAGTAATGTTTTACAGTAATTACTACCGATAAAGGAGGTTATGTTCAATTTTCTCAAACACTTGATATCGCCTTTTTCACTAATTAAGCGTACAGGTCCTCACGTTTTTATATATACTTCCCTTGTACTTCGTTTCACAACTGGTTCATCAAATCGCATGGTAAGTTTTGTTCTGTAAAAGATCTGAAAGAGTAGCCTATGTGGCGGCAGCCGGTTTCCTCTAAATAAATATGTTAGAATGACCATATGATTGACGTCCAATAGCCGATGATAAGATAAAAAAATCAATGTGCTCTAGAGGCGTCGTTAAAT
>JAULBS010092311.1:0-17237 GCA_032355785.1 Symmetromphalus regularis | reverse complement strand
TTGTAAAGGCAATATCTAACTGAAATTTATTATTCAGACCAAATTTTCTGAAAAAGTCATACTATTTAAAGTAAAATAGTTTTTTTGGTGTGTTTTTTTAATAAATTTTTTTATTATTATTATTTTTTTTTTATAACTGACTTCGACCAAATGTCAGACACCTAACAGCCGCTGAATAAACAATGTACTGAGGTGTTGTTTATCAAACATTCCTTTCCTTTCGATGTGATGTCTACGTTTTAGATATAATTAATGTATATTCTAATTTCTGTATGATACGTATATTTTCTGGCGCGGATGCAGGATTTTTAAAAGAGGGGTCCAAAAATGATGAAGAGTAATTTTCACGTTCTTCCACTTAACTCGTAAAACTACAATAAAAAATTAAATAATAATAATAATAATAAACACTATAAAAGGGGTGTCCGGACTCCCGAATCCCCCTGGATCTGGAACTGTTTCTGTATTCTGTATATGAATTTGTATTATTGTATTTTTATTATATTGAGTTCATGTTAACCCTAGCTGATCACTTCTTAAGTATTTACTCAGTTTCCTCTTATGCCTTTGACGAACGGCCTGAGGGTAATACATTTCTGTTCAGTTATGTTATGTTCTGTTCACTGTACTTATTTTAGTGAATAAGTTTTATTCTTAACGTTAATTTTGACTGTTCACTTCTGGAATCTTCGAAAACAAATTTTTTTAAATAACACCCGATAAATTTGATGTATTCAAATAATTATATTTATTAAAAAAAGGAAAGTAAAGTTTGTTTTATTTAACGACGCCTCTAGAACACATTGATTTATATCTTATCATCGGTTATTGGATGTCAATCATATGGTCATTCTGACATATTTATTTAGAGGAAACCCGCTGTTGCCACATAGGCTACTCTTTCCGATAAGCAGCAAGGGATCTTTTATATGCACTGTCCCACAGTCAGGACAGCACATACCACAGCCTTTGATGAACCAGTTGTGGACCACTGTTTGGAATGGAAAATAACCCAAACTGCAAATGGGTCCACTAAGACTGACAGCTTCACAGGTGGACCCTCTACATCCCACTCCCCGAGGCTGTATAAGATTGCAGGTATATTTATAGGTACAGACATGATCTAAGCGACTCCCTGCTGCATTGTGCTGTGTAAATCTCACAAAGGAATCTATTGCTTTGAGATGAAAGCAGCCAATGTCTGCTCCCTATCTCCTTGCTGCCATCCAGGGACATAACTCCATTGATATACATCATAAAGATATTGGCAATGCTTACCAATGCCAAAAGGAATGTTTTTTTTAAAGTTTATCTTAATGGATGAATATGTTTTCACAAACATTTAATGAATTTTATATCTGCAGGCCTGTGGGAACGACTTTGGGATTAGAGGGATAGTGTGCACTGACGGATTGGGTACAAACTCTTTATCAGATTTTGGTTATGATGGCAAACATTAATGTGTAAATAAAAAAAAGCTCACAAGCGAAGGGGTGGGGGTGGGGGGGGTGGGGTGCACGTACCAGCTCCCCGGTTCCTATGGCCATGATTTATATTAACATCATTGATCGTTATGGTGATATCATGATTAAGTTAATATTTTGAGCTGTAAGTAAATTAATATTAGCTGCTATTTTTCTATAATTAAGTTAATATTATTTGCAGTGCTAAGGTTTCAATTCAGTTAATGTAGCAATTTTATATAATTAATATGATCTATTACGGTTCAAGCAGACTGTCCTGGGAAAGTAGCTTCCCATGTGTGCCTGCCTGTCTGCCCAAGACAAAAGATAATGTTAGTATGAGAGTAAGAATCTACTGCCACATCTACTACTATTTCTATTTAGCATCAGGGCATGTTTCCCACAGCATGGTACAAAAGCACTGGCTACAAGGTACGTTACTGTTGAAATGAACTGACACAAGTTAGCAGGATGTGATGACAGAACTAGGTAGATTTGTTTAGACTGAGGAGTAAAAGATTATACACTGATCTAGACATTTAAGTGGTATATCCATTATTTCACTCTGATAGGTCACAGAGATACAGAGACAGAAAGTATACATAGAAACATATAAGTGTTGGTGCTGTTCACAAAAGATGGTGGTAGTGGTGGCGGTTAATGTCTGGATATCAACTAAACAAGTCAGAAAAACCAACTCACCATTTGGTTTGTCAAAAAAGTAAAGTTTGTTTTATTCAACGATGCCTCAAGAGCAAATGGGTTTTTATCTTATCATCGGCTATTGGACATCAAACATATAGTTATTCTACAATATTTCTTTAAAAGAAAGCTGCTGCTGCCACATAGGTTACTCTTTCTGATAAGCAGCAAGGAGTCCTTTATATGGACTTTCCCACATATGCCACAGCCTTTGAAGAACCAGTTATGGACCACTGGTTGGAATGTAAAATAGTCAAAACTGCAAATGGGTCTACTGAGAAGGATCAATCCCATGACCGACCACTTCACAGGTGGATGTCCAACTGCTTGAGCTACATCCCGCTCCCTATTTGGTTGGTCATTCATATCTTTAGGTGGATGGTCATCATAAACTGGGCTGTCAGGTGTTAAATCAGTAGCAGATTCCCATAGCATGGTGGTTATGTCTGCACCATGTGGCTGTGTCTGCACCATGTGGTTATGTCTGCACCATGTGGCTGTGTCTGCACCATGTGGCTGTGTCTGGCTTCTCTGTGCAGATAACAGTACCTGTTCTGCAAAAAAAGAAGAATGATATGTAGCTCAAATGGTAACATGTCTGCCTGTGAAGCTGTCAAGTCATTGGATCGATACTCCTCAGTGGACCCATTTGCAGTTTGGGCTATTTACTGTTTCAAACAGTGGTCCACAACTGATTCACCAAAGATCATGGTATGTGCTTGCCTGTCTGTTGGACAGTGCATATAAAATACCCCTTGCTGCTTATCAGAATGAGTAGCCTCAGTGCCGGATGCGGGTTTCCTCTAATAAATATGTCAGAATGACCATATTATTGATGTCCGATAGCTGATGATAAGATAAAAATCAATGTACTCTAGAGGTGTCGTTATATAAAACAAACTTCTCTTTAACTTTACTTTCTGTTTTCTTATAGAAAACATTCTTATGTTAAATTGTGTGGCTCAGGACATCAATCAGACTTCACTTAATTGATGATATTGTTAGCACTACTATCTAAACAATTACTCATGATTTAGTTGATTCATTTCCGTACCAATTAGAACCATTAGCAGCGACACAGTGATTTATGTAAACTTCAATAAGGAACTGATTGTGGTGCAGACTTGTTAAAAGCTACATGTTTGTAGACATTCCTGTCAGTGAAGCTGGTCTTCCACATGGGTCTGTCTGCCTAATTAAGAGTGTCACAACAAAACCACGGTGTACCAGTCTTGTGTATACCATGACCAAATTCTCAGAATGTTAGGCTGACGGCCAAACTAGTCTTGTTCCAGCCAGTTAATTGTAACTTATATCCGTGTTTTGTCTCAAGTGTCACATTTGTACATCAAGTTGTACTATTTCCTATAGAGACTGACATTTGGGTTGACCTATTTTGTTTTACCCATGACTGTTTGTTGAATATTTTAATTAAAAATGTTTTCTTGTCAATTCTGGTAATTAGCTTTTGACACAGATCCTGCAAATTTAATAGTAAAGAATTATGCTTGGTTTAAATATTTTGTTTTACCAATGACTGTTTGTTGAAATATTTTAATTTAAAATGTTTTCTTGCCCATTCAGGTAATTAGCTTTTGGCAAAGATCCTGCAAATATAATAGTAAAGAATTTGCTTTGTTTAAAATATTTGGTTTCTCTGAAGAAAAAATAATTCAGAAATTTTTTAATGGATTTTTAAAATAATAATTGGGATGGGGGTGGTGGAGGGGTGTGTATAGGTTTGACATCAAGGATAATAGTTAAAGTAAAAGTCATTGTTTAAAGTTTTTAAAACTTATACATAAATATTTTGAGCCTTGAATAGTTTTCTCTCAGAACTTTTTCATTTTTTTTTCAAAGAAACTGTCATCCTTGGTTTCTTGTAGCCTGTTTGACAGATAATCTAAACAAACTTTGACATGCTTTTGAGATTTAATACCTTTCATAAAAAGCATACATTAACATAATAATTTAACAATGCTGTAGGTAGGATAGATAGCCATCCAGGGATGACACATTAATAGGATTACTGAGAGTCTAAATAGATCCAGTCCTTTACTATAAATTTCTGTTCTTTATTGAAAATAGAATTATTCAGCTAGTAAACTGCCATTAACTAAACAACTTATATCACCCACTAAATCAAAATATCTTTTGTATTGGAGGTAAAATAATTAGAATAACTAATACAGAAAACTGGAACACTAGTATCGTACAATACTAAACTTCTTATATACCCCACTAAACCAAATCCTCTTTTGCACTGGAGGTAAAAACTAGAATAATACAGAAAACAGGAACACTAGTACCATACAGTACTAAACTACTTAGCCCACTAAACTAAATCCTCTTTTGCACTGGAGGTAAAAACTAGAATAATACAGAAAACTGGAACGTTATTACCATAAAGTACTAAACTACTTAGCCCACTATTACACTAAACCAAATTATCTTTTGTATTGGAGGTAAAACAACTAGAATAATACAGAAAACAGGAACACAAGTATTATACAACACTAAATCTACATATAACCCCCACTTAACCAGCTCACAGGTGATGAAACCCATACTGATTCCTCCGCTCTCTGTCTTTCTGGGTTTACTCATCCTTTGTGAGATTGCAAACATTTTCCAGGTCTGCTCCTGATTGCTAAAATGTTTATCTTCCATCTGGTCAAAAACTGCAACATTGTTTTTGAGCCTCTCGGCAGCCTAACCTTTTGATGTTTATCTGTTAAAAGGTTGCTTCTGTCCGTGATGCTTGTCAAACAGTGATGCATGGCTTGTGCAGGCTCAAACTCTTCACAGAAGAGGATTAGTGTGAAAACACATTTGTCAAAGGGCTTAACCTACAGGCAACATAGTATCATACTATACCTATTTGCCGCGCTGGCCGCCATACTGTTTACCCTGGCTACATGTGTGGAATAACAATTTTCCTTGGCTGTAGGTGTAGTAGGAAGTAAGAGTTTGATGAAAACAAATAGATTTGATAAATAAAAGGCGCGTTCATGATCAATGACAGTTGTGAAGCAGGATGTGCTCAGTTTTTGTGAACACACGGTTTCATCACTATTTCTTGGAATATCTTGTTCAGAAATACAAAACTGCAAGTTGCCATAACATTGTCATAGAGTATCCTAGTATATGTAATGTATTAACACTGGAATGTTACTGATAGATTTTTCTTCTTACCATATATAATTAACCCTCTAATTCTTAAGATTTGATTTTTGATGTAATTACCTATTATCAACAAAAACACTATATATTTAATTTTCACCAAGTTCTAAGTAAGTTCTAAGTTTTCCCATGTCATGACTGATATAATTATAAATCTGAGAGTTTCTTTAGAACTTTATATACCACATAATAAAAATCCCACAATAAAACTAACTGTAAAACTTTGCATTCCTATAAATATATAGAATACTCTAAATGTCTGTGGGCAAGATATAGCTCAGTCATTAGGTTGTTTAGCTGATATGCTTTGGTCTTAGGATCAAAACCCCTTGGTGGACTTATTCTCAGATTGTCTTTTTTTCATTTCCCAAACAGTGCCCTAGAACTGCTGTCCTGTCTATGGGAAATAGCATATATAAATTTTGTAATGGAAAAAATTAGCAGGTTTCCTTTGAAGATTATGTTTGAATTACCAAATGTTTGACATACAATAGCAGTTTGCTCTAGTGGTGCAGTCAAAAAGAAACATAATAATAATTTTTAAAAACTTTAAAAATCTATTATATACCTGGTATCTACCTTTTTTCTATTTCCTGCTCCATTTAGCAGTATGTCTGCCTGATGATGGAGAGGTAAATAAATTCAGTCATTTGTGCTGATGAAGAACAAACAAACAAAACTCAAAGAATCACAGAAAACTATATTTAGTTTAAAAGGATTTGAAGCAGGGCTTTTTTGTCCAGTATTTGTATACAAACATTTTGTACAGTTTCATTGGCATCATGCCACCAGTTTGATTTTTTTTTGCTGGATGTTCCTACTATTTTAGTGAGAAATGACTGTTTGCTGGGCTGGGTTTATCACGGCAGCTTCCAGTGGTAATTTGCACAACAGCGTATGTTCCTGTTCACTATAAACACTTTGAAGCTTGATTTGTTTTTTACTATCCAGTTTGCAGCAGCCATGTGTGCATAAAGGCCAAACGTGAACTTACACCATCTTTCCACCTCCAGTAATAAGGCAAACTTACAATTATAAGTTTGTGGCACTTGGTTTACTAAAATTAGCCGTGCTGTGTTTACAGGGTGAACAACTCCCAGCTCGGAATTACCGCATGTACATGCTTCTTGTCACACTCTAACCTTTGTGGAACAACATGCTTCAGGGGACTTCCACTGCTAAGTATACCTGGATGTATTTGTTTATACTTGGGGCATGATCTTGTCTGGTGCCATGAAATCTAGTGGAGGTGTGAGCAGTCATGGGAGTAATCTACATTCTGGTCTTTACAAACACACATCCGGCTCTTCACAATCAGTCAGGCACATGTTGCAAAAAAGAGTAACCTATGTGGCAGCACAGGTTAATTTTTCAGTACCCTTATCCATCTGTTGTATTTGCTGATGATGTTCAGTACATCTGGTTTACTGTTAGATGGTGACGTCTTGTCTAATCCAGTTTCAAAAGAGTGACAAGATAAATTTTACTTTACACTTTATACAGGCCTATAGGAGTTGGGGGTGGGCTAGGAGAGCTCGGTGCCCCTACTTTATTCACCAGTTTTTATTTTGGGGCATTGCACCCCTATGACGCTCGCTGTTCACACAACACATTTTATACACCCATAAAAATTATCCTTGCATCCCTCCCCAACTGTGAACTCTCATCCTATGTTACTGTTATAAGACTAGAAAAACTTTTCAGTTCAGAATTGTCCAGCACATACATCTATTTTAGCTATAAATCTTTAGACAGATTGTTCTGCACTTGTTTGATTCTTATGATCTGGACCATATTATTATTTTTGTCATTTCTCAGTATGTGTTTTAAAAAGTAAGCTGATTAGCAGTGCTGTAGAATGATTCATTTTCAGTGTCTTAGAACGTTGCTCTCAAGCAGATGACAGTGGTTCAAAACCTGTTAGAGGCCGGCTTACACTTGATAACATGTCAAAATAACCAAATATTTGACATCCAATAGCCAATGATTAATAAATCAATGTGCTCTAGAGGTGTCGTTAAACAAAACAAAAATGGACCAAAATAAAAGAAAAAAAGGAGAGGTTCTGTATTACTGCAGCAAATCCCACACCACTCATGTTTTATGTTTGTTTGTGGTCAGTGTGATTACTTTGGTTTAATATTGAATGATATTTTGTTCATGCTAGAATGTCTGTCCAAATCTGAGAGTTCCTAGTATCAATTCTAATCAGTTGCCCATGATATCTGTAGTCAAGTTTATGAAACCACTCATAAAAGATCTTTAGCTGCAAATAAAAAATGTTAGCCAGTGTGGCAGCATATTAAATTTATTTTATTCTCACGCTCCAGACCCCATGTGATGCTGTAGACCCCATGCACTGCAATTACTGAATATTTGACATCTAATACCTGCCGATTATCTCATATGATGGGTATCATTATACAAACATTCCTTTCCTTTCATTAATATTTCATACACAAGCCGTATTACAACCATACTGCATCATTCTCTTGTCATTGTAGTGTGATCGCTCTGATATAAAGTGTGCCTGTGTTTGTATAAACAACATGTTGTGTTATCATTTATCAACAGTCACTTGACTAGAAAGACGGGTCTCTCAACACAGTTCATCATGGAAGGATCATATTACAGAAAAATATTTTATTTATAAAAAAATGTTTCTATTTTGAACTGTGGACATGTCTAACCCACGCAGAATATTAAAAATAAGCTGTTTGCTTGACATTTAGGTAATTGAACACAAATGTACTGGCTAAGCTTTTTGTAGGGGTTATGAAAATATGACTGTGCTTGGATGAAGAAGATCGGGATGATCAAAGGCTTTGTGTGCTCTTGAGTAATTTGTTTTAAATGCTTTTCACTCAAAATGTATTCCATCATTCTTATAAGCTCACACACAGCACCATTTGAAACATTACATTATTCAAAACACATAATCATTTAGAAATGCATTTTTGATTGATTAGCAATCCAAGACTTAATAGATTATATACCAAGCCCACACTGTATTCAAAATAGCAGAAATGTTACCATCTTTCAAGTCAAATCTCTGTGCAGAAGAGCCCAAGGTATATTTGTCTTGTTTTTTTCATGTGTGTGTGGGTTTTTTTTTTTTTTAATGACACCACTAGAGCACATTGGTTTACTAGTAATTAACTATTGGTTTGTTTGTTTAACGACCCTCCCAGCACAAAAATAAACATCGGCTATTGGGTGTCAAACATTTTGTTATTTTGACAAATAGTTAAGTGTAAGGCAGTCTCCAATGGGCTTTGAACCAAGTCATCAGCTTGAGAGTCTGATGTTCCACCGCTGGACCACTGAGTCTCACTATTTGTCTTGTATTTAATTTATGTTTATGGTGAGAAGGTTTAAAATGTGTATTTTGTGTTTCAGGAGGTGAATCTGCACCGATCAAGCAGTGATGCCAAGCTTGGATTGACTCTGTGTTATGGTTCTCTAGAAGATGAAGTCACGGATATATTCATTAGTGAGGTGAGAATTTCTTCTTTCAGTTTACCTGGTCGTAAATACACTTCTAATTAACTTGTATAGAGTTTTTTTATTTTTTTGTTTCTTAAACATAGGCGCCCCCCCCCTCCCAAAAAAAAATGTGGTAGGAGGGAAGAAAAAAAAAAGGTTACAAAATGTCTTGGGAGGGAAAAATAACATTTGGTAACACATTTGACCAGTTTTACTCATTTAACTGGTCATATGCCTGCATACTTCTATATTCACCCCCTGTGAAAAGAAATTATTATACTTTAAAGTGTAAATTTAATGTTTTTGTATAAACCATGGTGCAGGCCTTTTTCTTTTCTTCTGTGAATTTTTACTCTTAATTTTATTTTAGTAAAATGTAGGGTCAGCAGGTTCAAGAAATGAATAATAAAAAAACTCTGGCCCTAATTTTTAACACACCACTATAAATGTGAGGACTATGAATAGAACTTGATATAATGACTGTATAGGGAAACAGCATGTGCAAGCAGCGGACATTCTCAGTAATTTCAGTTTTATTACCTTTCTTACAACAATGCAAGCAGGTCAGCTATTATCTGTGGGGTGAGACTGATAAGCCAGGGGTTGACCCCTCATTATGACTGGAATATAAAGATAAACCACTGCATTCAAGTCTGTAATTTGTTATAGCCAGCAAACATTGCCAACTTAAACACTGCGGCTCCACACTCAATGTAATTCAACAAGTTTTATAGAGTTATCCTAAGTCTGAAGTGCTGCCCCCTACTGGCTTACTACAAAGGTGGTTTAGGAGAGTTCTTTGATTTCAGTTGTTGTCTGACAGTTATTGCTGTTGGGTTTTTATAGTTTTAAACTCAGAATTGCAAATAGGACAAATCGGTGAACATTGTTTATAACAAAATGCAAATGGAAACCTTTTTTCCTGGCAGAAATATATAAGTACTTATTTAAATAAATAAAAAGACAAGTTGTAGTAAAACTGTCAGTTATAATGCTAAATAAGAAACAAAATTTATTTTATTATCATCTGTTCTTTGTACTCTATTGTTTATGATAATAATACTGTTCTGAAGGTGAAATATTATTTGATGGTTAGTGGTCTGTCATCTTACTTGTATACTAAGTATATTTTTTTATTAATCTTTGGATCATTAAGAAAAAATACTCATATTTCCAGAATCTTAACAAACCATACCAACTCTTGATAAACTACATCAACTCTTATAAGCTCATATAAACTCATATTGATCAATCTAGCACTTAGAGGCACCAACCCTTGTGGTGCAGTGGTTAAGCTGTCAGTGCAAGGTGGTAAATACCGTCGGTGCATGACTGGTAGGTATCGTCGGTGCATGGCTGGTAGGTACCGTCGGTGCATGGCTGGTAGGTACCGTCAGTGCATGGCTGGTAGGTACCGTCGGTGCAAGGCTGGTAGGTACCGTCGGTGCATGTCTGTAGGTACTGAAATCAAATCCTAGTCAAGACATCGGATTTTCAATCTCAGTACTGGCTCCAATCCAAAGTGAGTGCTCCACAAGGCTCAATACATAGGTGTACACCATTTGCACTGGCCAGTGGTCCACAACAGGTTCATATAAAAGATCTCTTGCTGCTAATCATAAAGAGCAGCCTATGTTGTGGTAGCAGGTTTCCTGTAAAGACCATGAGTCACAAAACACCATATGTTAACACCTAATAGCTATTGAATAAAAACAATGTGATGGGGTGTCTTTAAACAACCAATCCTTTCCTTTTTGAAATAGAGGCAGTTAAACCAGTCAACCACCTGAATGAACTTTCAAGAAAACTGTTTTTGTTCACTTGATTTTAGTGCAACTGTTGGTGTTGCAGGTGATCATATTTTTGAACACTATGCTTTACTTCAAGATCTGCATTCAAGATGAACTACTGGTCATTTCAAGCATTATCTCTTTAGTAGCATCAGTGACTAAACTTTGACTAGTGTATGCTTCCATCCACTGTAGTAGAAACCCACGTTGTATTTAGTGCTATCAGTGACTAAACTGTGGCTATTTAGTGGAGTAGAAAGGTGCCAAAAAAGGGGGGGGGCACACACAGAAAATGAATAAATATATACAAAATATCTAAAGGGGAGGCACATGCCACCTCCCCACTTCCTACACCAGTGCTATTGTATACTATATATAGCATATGCATCCAAGCACTGTAGTAGAAACCACCTTGAATTGATCTAGATGGAATTGTTGATTACCATTATGGATGTGTTGATTAATAAAGCAGTAAATACATTAATGACACTGTACGGAACACAACAGCTAGCTTCCTTACCATTGAGACTTTGATTTCTAAGCAAGTGTTCCATCATCGGACTGAGAGATCTGTACCTGCTAACCTGGTCAGTGAAGTACTCATGCTATACACACAGGCTTCAGTTACAGAGGTGTTGATTACTGAATCAATGCAAACAGTAAATACATTAATGGAACCATTATAACACAAAACACATCTTTTGGTCATTCAGTTCTCTATCATCCTCAATCTGTTACAGTTTACTAATCTCTTAATACAGATATATCTTTATTGCCATTTAAAATATACTCAACCAAAAAAGAAAGTATGCATGTAATCAATAGTCATTTATTTCATAAACCAGACAACATTCATAGCAGAAATTCTGGAATTAGATAACCACACTATTTAGGAGGATGTGGGTGTGTATAGTTACATGTATATCACAAGTTGTGCACATGTTTGCTGCCAATGGACCATTACTGTGACCACTCCATGAAACAAAAATATTTCAACATTCAAACTTTTTTGTGTGTTAAGTTTAGCTTAATAAACTTGCATTAAAGCTGTTATCATTATGATGTATTTTTTTAGTATGTTTGTAAAGAATATATTTTTAAATGTTTCAAGGGCTAAATTCAACATACATGTAGATGTTGAATTTAGTGCAGGAAATATTTGAAAAAATATTCTTTACAAACACAAGGTCCTATAAATAATAGTAAATTACTTGTGGAATCTTGTTCGAGATATGTAATAGAGGATGAGTAACCATACTTTATTTCTGTTGTAGCTGAGCCTTTTTACACTTGAGTTTCATGATGAGTCATACCTGGATATGAGTGTACACTTAGTGAAACTGTATCTTGCATGTGCCAAGAAAGTCCACCAAGGGTATTATCTGCAAATCATTCATACATAAAGTGGACTGCTTACAGTACTTTATCAGGATATAAAAGTACTGCACTTGACCAAAAGACAATCTCCCATTGGATGAGTTTCATTGTGGGATTATTTTAACTTTTGGCATCATGCTAGTTAGGATACCCATAGTTGTTAACCAAATATTATTTCATTATATTAATTTTCAAAGTATGTAATTGAAAAATGTAAGAAAAAAGATGAAAATCTCAGTTTTGAAAACACTACTTCAGTTTTCTAAAGATTTCTATTCTTCTTGAGTGGAATGTATACTTAGAGTTTATTTGCATAAGAGCGTGTGAAAGAAAACAATAGTGAACAAAACCAGAGTATAATTGATGACAACAAACTGATAAAAGCCATTAACATTCCAGCCAGTTTCACTTGTGACTGTTTTCTTTGATAGGTTGCTGCTAAATAAATGAGTCTCCTCAAACAGGTACATGGTATCTGTTTAGTCACCTGACACCTTCTCTAATCCCCATTGGCCATCAGCCTAGCTGGAAGCCATTACCCATTGGACTTTTATAATTCTCTACGATTCCGTTTCCTGTAATGCATTTATCTTGGCTCATCTTGCACATATTCAGGGATATTATGTGTAAAGGAGCCGATAAAAGCAATCCATATTGTGAAACACGACCCTGTATAAACTGGTCTTGGGCTGATGTTGGACTTTATGGGTCACTGGCTGTGTTCTGTTGCCAGTAGATCATTTTGTGGTCATCATTTAGGTTATGGTCATTTGCTGACTATTGAAATAATTTTCCATTTAGAAAGACTTAAGTTTTAGTGATAAGCATGTTGATTTTACATCTGTTAATGGTGAAATCTTTGTGGGATTAATTTTGAAAAGTAATAAGTAATTCTATATTAAAACAAACACATTTTGATGATAAGGACGATATCTTACTACAACAGGACAAACAATACAACTGTGTTTTGATGAGGTTAATATCAGCTGATAATATTACTTAAATTATAATCTAATGCAAACATTACAAGTTGGTTTTGATGAGGTTAAAATCAGATGATAATATTACTTAAATTATAATTTAATGCAAACATTACAAGTTGGTTTTGATGAGGTTAAAATCAGATGATAAATGCTTCTTTTTTAACCATCACTGTACCGTTACAGCTTGGTTTATATGCAGTTAATATCAAATGATAAAAATGCTTTTTTAAACCACATATCTAAAAATAAAATGTTTGATGAGGTATCATTATCAAATGATAAATATTTCTTTTGTATCCAATATTGTAACATTACAATTTGGATTTGGAGAGGTATTAATATCAGTTGATAAATATTGCTTTTGTAACCAACACTGTAATACTATGACTTGCTTTAATGATGGTATTAATATCAAATGATGAATGTCTCTGGCGATACATCAAGTTCAAAGCTATGTGCGAAGAGTCTTATTTTACAAACAGCACACAATTTCTTTTTGAGGATTTCTCTCGTGCTGAGCTGTTGACGAAACACTACTGCCTGATGTAACTCAAACGCTGGACAAATCACCTGACAGGTTATGCCCAGCAAGTGAGATTGACTTTGATCATAGAAATATAAAGCTTGTTTGTATAAAACCTAATTTGTATGATCGTGTTTGGAAGGCGTCACCATGGATAAGATCCTGGGACAGAAGTAACAACCCCTGGGTAGCTTAGCACGTGAGAGAGAACATTAAAATATCATATTATGTGAAATGGTAAATAAAAGTGCGGCTATCGCATCAATTACTGCTGAATTTTGCCTGCTCATCCACCTGGGAAGGGCTGTGAGTACTGGGAGACAGTTGGAAATCAGAAAGATGATCATGATTCATTTCCAGGCAAAACATTCACAGTGACTGGACCAACATTATTGTGTTTCTTAGACAAACCTTTCACAGAAACTAATGCCAGAATGGCTGGAAGGAAAACAGCACACAGATAAAAATAACTATTTCTCTTAGTTATGTGATTTGATCAGTTGTATAGTCTTCCACAGGAATTAAATTCCATTTACTTTGTGAAATCTCTATTGAAATACCATTGTTGTAGTTAAATACAGAGTAATTGTATAATAATACCATTGTTATGAACTGCACCTTCTATTTCAATATAGTAACTGTATTATGCTGTTAGTTATCTATGACTGTTTTATAGAGTGGGATAGGATATAGCTGAGTTGGTAAGATCCTTTGATCGTAGGATCCAATCTCCTCAGTGAACTCATTGATTTTTTTTCCCCATCCCCACCAGTGCCTTATAACTGGTATATTAAAGACAGTCATACATGCTGTTCATTCTTTGAAGAAAGTTTATAAAAAAGATCTCTTGCTTCTGATGGAAAACTGTAATTGGTTTCTTCTGAAAACTATGTGTCAGAATTACCACATGTTCGACATTCTATAGCTGATGATCAATAAATCAATGTGCTCAAATGGTGTCATTAAACAAAAAACAAACCTTTTCTTTTATAGGGAAGGAATTTAACATGAGAAACCTCACCACTCACACTAGTTATTATATTAAAAAGATGACCAAAATTTACAAATACTATCAATAGGACCAGCAATGCTTCCTGCTAGACCAGATGTAAAATCATTCTGAATTCTTGAACAAAAAGTTCTAAGGGGTACTCAAAAGGGATAATATGGTACCATGTTTTATTCAGAATATGATACCCAAAGACTATTTTAAAATAAAATACAGAATTATTAAAATACTGTTTTGTTATTAATATGCATTTGTTGTTTCAATACTACTTTATATCTTTACATTTTATCAGAGACCTTGTTGTATTGAAAACATGATAACTATTCAACAGTATGGCTGAACTCCATCAAGTACAAATATACCAATCAGACTGAATGTCTGAGACTGACTTCATGGCTGAAGTAATGTGTGGTGAGATGGGGCAAGAGAATTTGATTTATGACTCCTGTATTTATCCAGTTGTTGTGCTGCAATTAATTTCTCATCAGATATGGTAAACTAGTCTGTGGCATTCCAAACAAGGATCTAGAACAATTTCAGCTTCTGTTAAAGCTTCTTTTAATAGCTCTTACATTTGTATCAGAACGTTTTCCAATTAGACAAGATCTTGAGCAATTCCTCCAGGTTTTTGTGAGGAAATTAAAATTGTGTTTTATGGATTGAAATAAAACTGTACTCAGTGGCTTATTGCAAAATACTTTATTCTTTTTTAACTTCCTCCATTTTGTTGAAGTGAACTTCATTTCAGATCTATTTTTTTCTGTCAATAAAGGTTATTTGATGAAATGTGGCTTAGATGTTTAAATCAAAATAAAAAAATCTTAATATAAATGTGCAGACTACAAACAGTGGAACCTGTATATAAATTCTACCCTAGTAATTAGAAACATTGTTTATTAATGTTTGGTCTTTTTATACAAATTGAAATGTATATATGCCTTATAAAGCAAGACATCAGAAGTGTATTCTGTAGACAATTATTTGTTAATTAGAGTGGTTTCATAACAAATTAGTGAGCCTTGGTGGTCCAGCGGTAGAATGTCGGACTTTCAAGCTGATGACAGTGGTTCAAAACCTGTTGGAACCTGGCTCACACTTGACTATGTATCAAAATAACCAAATGTTTGACATCCAATAGCCGATGATTAATAAATCAATGTGATCTAGTGGTGTTATTAAAAAAAAAATCATGAATTAGATGGAATTTCATGAATTGATTTTAACACTACAAGTAATGCATGTTGTGGTTTAGTTCTCAGGTGTCTGTTTCTGTAGATATTCTTCTAGTGATTACCATATGTTTTCACACCTAATAGATCTGGTTAAACAATATGCTGGGGTGTCATTAAACAAACATTTATTTCCTTTAGCCTCAGTCTTGTTTATACAGATACGTACAGGTCAAAATTGTAATAGTCTACCATAAACACATTTTTCTGGATATTTTCTTTACTATGATATATCATGATCATATTTGTTTCTGCCTGGTCTATAACACTTGGGTTTGGTATGTAAACCAAATTTGGTATGGACAGTCTCCTTGGAAACACTAGGTGATCTTATTGGTTCTTATTGGTCTTAAGCATTCATTAACAATTGAAGCCTCATTTGTCCAGCGGTAGAACGTCGGACTCTCAAGCTGATTACAATGGTTCAAAACCTGTAGGAGGTAGGTTCAAAACAGGTTTGAGGTAGGTTCAAAACCTGTTGGAGGTAGGCTCACGCTTGACTACGTGTCAAAATAACCAAATGTTTGACATCAAATAGCTGATGATTAATCAATCAATGTGCTCTAGTGGCGTCTCTAAAATAAACAAACCCCCCCAAAAAGATTCATTGACAATTGCGAATACCTCTAATCTCAGTGTGTTGAGATAAAGGAATGTAAATGATATACAAATATTGTTTTAAATATTATTTTGATTAGTTTAGAGCAAGAGAAATATAAAATTATCTGATATTTTAAAACATTTAGTTACATTAGTTACATAAGCATTAAAAAAATGATGGTAAAGTTTTGTTTATCACTCTTGAAGATAGCCTAAATCTCCTGTTAACATTGGTAAGTTTAAAATTTGCTGAGTTTTGAGAAATACCTTGAGCTAGTCATATGGCAGGTATGGCAGGGTTCCTGTGATTATTTATTCATATGGCAATTATCAGATGATCGTGCAAACAGACTCTGTTTGACCTCTTTCTCCACCTCTAATGGCTGCACTATGCTTACCAAGGGAATCAAATCCTAGTTTTCACATGCATGTACATATTATCAGCTTCTTACTCTCAAAGTAGCTCCATACATGAAATCTGAGGTCATGAGGTTGGTGACTGTTTACAAAAGTTCCTTACCACTGTCATGGTCAAGAGTTCATGTTAAAGTAGGTTTTCTAAAGTCATTGAATTTTATTAGTGGATCTTCAAGGCTAATAAAGTCTTTTAAATAATATTTTGTAATAGTCTTATCATCATATCTGTTTGAGGTGTCGGAGATATTTGAATCAGTCCCACTCAGTTGATACATTGGGTTCTTCTTTCCAGATAGTGTTTTATTACTGGTATGTCAATGCATATATTCTTCAAATTGCTGCTGAGGTGAGGTGAAGTATTTTTTATACGGGTCCACATCCTATTTGGTTCGGACCCACCTCCCCCGGGTCCAATGTCTTAAGACTAGGGCACCGGGCCTGGGGCAGAGGTTAGTGTTAGTAGGAGACTCGAAAC
>JAULBS010092300.1:2726-17237 GCA_032355785.1 Symmetromphalus regularis | reverse complement strand
CGCCACATTGGCTACTCTTTCCGATAAGCAGCAAGGGGTCTTTTATATGCACCGTCCCATAGACAGGACAGCACATAACACGGCCTTTGATAAACCAGTTGTGGACCACTGGTTGGAACGGAAAATAGCCCAAACAGCATATGGGTTCACAGGCAGAAACGTCTTTGGGTGCGCTGGACCTGGCTGAGAGACGAAATGACTAATTATATCCACAAAATTGACTCTCCAAAAGACAAAAAGCGAATGAATGATAGCTAGCTGTTTCAGAGAAAAGTCTACTGCAATCTGATGCAATAATTACCGAAGACAAAAATGGCTGATGCAATCTCACACATTAATGGCAAAAAATCTTTTTTTTCATTGGTGAAACTTTTGGGAAGCACTGAAAGAGCCGTTCATCATAATGGTAATAGCAGTCCTCGCGCGTATGGTCTGTAATCATCCTCACAATGTCTGGGGTCACGCCGATCACCGAGTCCGGACTAGGAGTGACCGGTGTGACCCCTGACATTGTGAGGATAGGCCTGTAATATGCCCCGCAAGAAGTGCCGCCTGTAGGCGATTTACTGATTGTTACGCTGGCAGGATATAGCGGTAGATTTTTTTCAAAAGCGGGAGACTGGGCTTTATAATTGAATACCCGATATTAATATTATGCACTTTTAACCAAGAATTTATTTTTTATATAAGTTATAAAATATTTCATATAGTGATATACAAATGTATATGGTATAATTTATAAATATGTTTATAATAAGGATATTAAGTCTTAAGTATTTGTGCTTTTACAGAAAATATTAGCATCTACACAAATTAATGCTGATTAAAGAAATGGCTTGTTCAAACCATTGTGCTTCTGATGCCTTTGGTGAGAAGCTTGTGATAGTGCAGGCTTTATACAGTTTTAAAGTGTTTTTAATACTTCCATTATCAAACATTTTGGCAATGCAGTTGGTTTATTCCACAGATAGGATAGCACATACCACAGTCTTTGATAAACTATTTGTGGACCACTGGTTGGTGTCAAGATTAAAAATCCAATGCCTCGACTGAGATTTGATCATATTACCTACCAGCCATGAGAACAACACCTTAACCACTGTGTCACCAATGCCAGAAAATGTATGGCAATTGCTGACGTTATTTTATAATTGCTTCTGTTGGCATAAAGAGCTCTCATAATATTATGCTCTTTTAACAAAGAATTTTGTTTTATGTAAGTTATAAAATATTTCATATAGTGATAATGTATATGGTATAATTTATAAACATGTTTATAATAAGGATATTAAGTCTAAGTATTTGTGCTTTTATAGCAAATATTAGCATCTACAAAAATTAATGCCAATTAAAGATATGGCTTGTTCAAACCACTGTGCTTCTGATGCCTTTGGTGAGAAGCTTTGTGATAGTGCAGGCTTTATTCAGTTTTAAAGTGTTTTTAATACTTCCATTATCAAACATTTTGGCAATGCAGTTGGTTTATTTTGATTATAATATTCAAGGTCTCCTGAAAGTTTTGTCATGGACATTCTCAAGCTGTCTTATACATATGGTTTAGATAAATACATGCCATTTTCCAGTTGTCACCTTCACATAAGACCAAAAATGTTAATGATGTTTACCTTTCACAAACATCATCACTATTTTAAAAGGGATTACTGGATGTCAGCCCCCTCCTCCCTGGACAATGCTTTTATTTATTTAATGAAACACACCCCACCCCACCCTCACACAAACAATAAACATCAGCTATTGGAGTAACACCGCCTTGGACTGTTTTCAACTTAAAAACAGTTTTATAATTTGGTTTACAATGGAATTGAAAATACCTCTTAAATTCAAGCCATGTAATCTACTATCAGATTCGGTATATATCCTTTACTTTTAACACCACAGTGAGAGACAGCAATCAGATATGTTCAGCTAATGGGTTACATGTATTGAGAATAGATGACTTCTGATCACCTGACACACAGTTTCAGGTAGGCCTATTAGAATGAAAAAGTAATGCAAATGACAACCAATTGCATGATCTGCCTAACTGGCTGCAAGATGCTATGTTAAGGAAATTAACAACCAATTTGGCTACAGTTAAACTTGATCATGAGTTCATTCTCCTTTACCTGGTTAGTTTTGTGGCTTGTAAAATAAAATAAAATGCTTATTTACAAGCACTTGCTATTTTCTGTGTAATAAATAGAATATACTCATCCTTGTTTAATACTGCTTATAATATAGAGCTATTATAAACAGTATTACATACGAACTCATCAGTATATTCCATGTCTCTCGGAAAGGCTTTGTTTATCAAAATGTTTTATCCTTGACCTTGCTTCGCAAGACTGAATTTCCTTTTAACGAATTGTATGGGTGGTGATTATGTTCAATGGTCCATTGCTATGAGCTATCAATAATGAAACAATTAAACTAATGCTTCATTCTTTTTTTATAAATATCCAATTAATACTCGGATTCTGGTGATTTAGTCTAATATAAATGCATTGTTGGAATGTAAGCATTTATGTGACATCAGCTTAGTGTCTTTGTTTTGTTTTGTTTTTTGTTTAACGACACCACTAGAGCACATTGATTTATCAATCATCTGCTATTGGATGTTAAACATTTGATAATTTTGACACATTGTCAAGTGTGAGCCACGCTCCGAAGGGGTTTTAACCAGTTTTCAGGTTGAGTGTTCAATGTCCTACCACTGGAC
Source organism: Symmetromphalus regularis (assembly GCA_032355785.1). Lineage (NCBI taxonomy): Eukaryota > Metazoa > Mollusca > Gastropoda > Neomphalida > Neomphalidae > Symmetromphalus > Symmetromphalus regularis. The sequence continues at coordinate 14,518 of JAULBS010092300.1, read as the reverse complement.
CATTGCAGCTCATCGTGAAATCAAGGCTGCATTCAGTTTTTACACTTCATGTTAAAGCTAATGAGAATGTTTGGAACGTTAAGGTTAGCATTTCCTGAATGCATGGAAGCTCACAGTGTCATGAAAACCTATATCATCATTACTCTCATTGTCATGATCATGTGATAATGTGATTATTAGTATATGAGAAAAATGTTCTAGTACACAGTCATGTAAGTGAAGGAAAGAGATGCTGTATAGTTTCTCTTTGACAGCTGTTCATTCACAAATAATAACATTCTGTCAAAGTAATATCTGCATTTTTGACATTTTGAGAAAAACAGGATTTTTTGTAGGTGGAAATGCGTCATTTGTGCATGGTGCTTATCACATATTGGAACGAAAGCATGTTTTCTACTACACTCGTACATGGCAGATGTCGCCACGTGACCTTAAGAACCGATGCAAGCCTTTCAGTTGGTGGTGATTTTTCAGTTTTTTTCAAATTTGGAGTTTAGCGCATTTTGCAAGGAAACTTTTATTGTTACCTTCTACTGTTATCTTCAAAGCACATTATTTGTTGTTGGTTTTATATAGGAGCAGCATTATAGTTGCAAGGTATATATTTCAATGTTTGTATTCATTAATCTGTAACTTAACCAATCTTGAATTTTTGTTTAGCTTAATTAACAAAAAATATTAATAGCATATTAATTTGAAATTGTTTATAATAGTTAAATGTAAAACTGGCAATATTTATTTTATACGGTTCATGCATTCTATACTAAGATATGCTTAAATTCAAAACAGAATAAAACAAGCTTGTGTTTTGCATTTTATTTCACTTTGTATTTAAAACACATTTGTTAAACTGGTTCAGTCATATGAAGTACTTTACTTACACATGTAAATCCATATCCACAATATGTGCGTTGAAAATAATGCACATTCAGTAACATTAATGGCTAAATTAACATTAAACAGCCAATCATATTGCTTTGCCATGCTCACTCAGACATAACTTTGTTTTAGACTTAAATGGACATTTCATTCTCCCACATTATTCAAATTAGTAAAATGACCAGGAATCCATCAAATGTATTGTTTTATAACTGTGATTGGAGAATGGGCTAAAGATATTTATTACAGGCCCATTTTTTATTTTGGGTATAGATTTGTGGTTTTGCACAACACATTTCATTTTATACACATAAAAATAAGCCACTCCACCAACACTTTAAAAAAAGGACCCCCCTCCACCCCTTTGAAAATCAGTTAAACGGGCCTGTATTATTATAAATCATTAAAAAAAGTTAATCATACCCATGATATGGGAGCAGCACAACCCCATAGCCTCTCCCCTAACCCCTCTAGCCAGTGTTTACTTGAATTAACCAACCATTATCATAAAACACACCATTACCATGCCAGCCCCCTGCATTCAACCCTCTCCCCAGATTATTGCTTATTACAGCTTGACTATTTAGAAAGTATTAATTTAAATTAATGCAACAATACAAATATTACTGATACAAATAAATTTTAATGTTTTATGTTCATCTTAATAAAATTTATGAACAATATTTTCTTAATACTATTTTTTCTTTTTTCCAGGTTAAACTGAAAAATAATTGCTTCATGCTTTAGAAAACATGCACATTCATACATCATCTCTTTATTTTGAGATATAAAAGTTACAAAAAGAAATGTACAGCCAAGATGATCATTTATTTCATGAAATGTACAACATAATTTTAATAACTGGTAGAAACCTGCATAGTTGAAATGGACAAGAATTGGTTATCAAGAACAACTGTTAAAAACACAAACAAATGAACATTTCTATTGTAAACCAACAAAGTTGACAGAAAATATGCTACCGTTGACTACAGAATAGTATTTTAAATATAAACTGCATGGGTTTTAAAAACAGTGTAATATTTACAATTACATATAGAAAACAGTACAACTTTTACATACACCCACTGTCAAAACTATAGCACCAGTCATTTTTATCAGAACCAGGAAAAGTATTGTTATGTAAGTTTTCACCAAAACCTGGTGGAAATATTGCTGGTCTCCATGAAAAATGTGCTTAAGTAAATCAATTTCACACAAGACACAGATGAACACCATTAATTCAATGTAATTATTATGATAAACATAACATGTTCTAACAGTTTTACTATGTTGCATAAAATTATGTTATGAGACACGTTTTCACTATATTTTGTTATATAATACACACACACAAAATATATATAACAAAAAAAAATTATTAGCCTAATGTTCTCAAAATAAGATCTGTGTGAATGTGTGTGTGCATGAACACATACAGGAATTTGGATGTGATAATTTTGATTAAAGATACTCTTTCAAGTGTCACATGTTTGGAATATTGTTTGGACCATTTCAAATATAACAAGTAGGTGAACAACTTGTGTAATATTTTTGTAATTTGCAGCAACTCAGTCTGATATGCACTTTTGCTTCATTAAAAGAAGAATTTTAAAACTCAGTCTAATTTGAAAATTTGCATCTTTTCAACAATGCTATTCAGGAAACCAGACTGTTTTTAAATTTTGTTTTAAAAAAATCTTCATTTTAAAAGTGATAATCCTGCCATATGATGAATACAATAATTTAAACTTTTCTCAAATTTTCATCTTCCAGACAAATAAAAAAAATTCATTACAGGCATTATAGGTTGAAAAGGATATGTTCCTAATCTGCAAACACCTGGTGTAATTGTCTTTCAAAGATAATTTTTGAATGCATGCTTGCTAAGACTGTTTGTATGTTGACTAAGACTGCATGCATGGGTATGGTTTTGAATAAGACTACAAATTTTGTTTATATACATCACAAAAGTTTTAACAGATTACACATCCAGAAAAATAACAGAAAATGTGAGTAAAATATTGTTACTTGTCACTAGTGAAAATTATTTAGATTTCATTTAGTAAAGCTATTAATGTTATATTCCCTTCTGGAACTAAAAATAGTAAAACAGGCATGGTGATCTAAAAAATAATAACCCATCTAATTACCTCCCTTAATGCTGTCTGCTGCATAACAGGTCTAATTATTCAGGTTTATTTTTATTGTATCGAATTCTGGTGCGTTGGTCATTTCCATGGTTTCACAGCAGCCACAACACTTCTTATCAAGAATTTTGTCAGATAATACAATCTATACTAATATAAGAATTCATCTGTTCCCAAGTCTTCATTGAGTGAGATTTAATTATATTTCACTTGACACATGAAATAACATTGTCTACACTTAGCATGAGCTTAACATTGCCCACACTTAGCCTGAGCTTAGCATTGCCCACACTTAGCCTGAGATTAACATTGCCCACACTTAGCCCGAGCTTAACATTGCCTACACTTAGCCTCAGCTTAGCATTGCTCACTTAGGGTGGTCTTGGCATTGCCTATACTTAGCCTCAGCTTAGCATTGCCCTCACTTAGGGTGGTCTTAGCATTGCCTATACTTAGCATTACTTATACTTAGCCTGAGCTTAGCATTGCCCACACTTAGGCTGGTCAGCATTGCCAGCACTTAGCACTGCCCATGTAGACGAAGATATATTTGACAAAAACTGAGGTTTTTAAAATTTATGATCATTACTAAAATGATTTTAAAAATATATATATTATAAACAGTCTTTATAAATATCCATGTAATATTTTTCTTGTATAAAATAGTGAGATTATGTAAACACATAATACTTATAAGTCATCATATTTCAAGCTGGTTAGCAAGTTTATATCGTGGATTAAAATTTATATGTATTGACCATCACCAAAAAGGGGGTAACATTTCACATACAATTAAACAAATCAGCAGCATCAGTGTTAGAGAAACACACATAGTGTAATGAAGTTTGCCACGTTCAACTGACCAGTTCAGTTTGGTAATATTAACTCTTTAATAAATTTCACTTTTATTCTTGGAGAAGTGGAATGAAGCTCAGGGATTGAGGATCCATCTAGGGTGCAATGGGTCATCTGATCAATCACATTTAATAGACCCACTGGCTTTCCAGCCAGCAGTCCATGACTGATGCAGTAAAAGTTATGGAATGTGTTGTCCTGTCGGTGGCAAAATGGATACAAAAGATACCTTGCTACTAACATGAAAGAGTAACCTATGTAATGATAGCATGTTTCCTCTAAGAATATGAGTCACAAATACTGTTTGACACCTAATAGTTGCTGATTAACCAATGTACTAGGGTATCACAAATAATTCTTTCCTTTTATTGCTGGATGTAAATGTGTATTGTATCAAAACATGTAATGTAATGAAGTCTGTAAATGGTAGGAGATGGGGAAGCAAATCAATGTTTCTTAATTGTAATTGCTGGTGATATTAGAAAATAATGAACATAAAAAGTTGCTTATTGAAATACAAACACTTACTGGGTTTCTTGGATGTTACATTGTATGTTTGTGTTCTTAAAACAATTTATAACAGATAGTAAAACAAACATTCTGGTTTTCGATTACGTGGGTACATTTCAACGCATAGAAAAATAACAGGATGAACATGGAACTAGATAAACATAATTTTCAAACTTGATAACCAAACAGTTCAGCTGCACTGTACAAGCCTACAATAACACTTCAATATATACACAACATAATAAACCCAATGAATTATGTACACCAATATACATGTACCTCAAAACATCTCAACTATTTACAACTGAATATGATATGATGCTAGCTCCATTGGAGAAATATTCAAAGGAGAGTGTAACTTGACTTCACCTTTTACATATAAATGAGTTAGTGTTGTCTCCCTTATAGTACTGGGTGGAAAATCTTTGAGCAAAGAACCTAATGAAGTATTAGCAGAAACAGAGCACTGAATTCCTTTGATAGGGAATGCACAGTCATATCCTCGTTTGTGTAATATCAGACTGGTACCATTGTACACCAAGTTGCCAGTAGCTAGACTTCGAAAGCTTGTTACTGTTGTATCACAAGAAAGGGCAGAGCCTAGTGGTTTAAAAGTATCATGAAAAACATCTGTGTCGAACTCACTATAGTACACAACTAATGGTGTCTGAAGGAGATCTCCCACAGACAAACTGAGCAGTGATGGAAGTGCATAGTGGAAGTGATTTTGGTAATTTCGTTCTTTATGATCCTCCAACAAAAGGACGAAATTACTAGTTACTGGTTTGATGTCTTCTACACTCTCCGAGAGCCCTCGGTTGTCGTCGTATATTGTCTGTCTATCTAGCATGACTTCCAACCAGCCTGCCTTGAGACCAGCCACACCATGTGACTGTCCAGAATGCAGAGTTATCCTCTGTTCAGTATCCTCCAAAATGGCCATGGAAGTCAAAGGATAATAGTTGGCTTCTATCCTCAAGTGAGGATTCGTCTTTCTTCTAATAAGTTGGAATCCATTTTGATCAGTATAGTAGGAAGAGTCTTTGTTATTTATACTAGTTTTCATTCTCATAATTATTTCTTTCTCTCTGAATGCAATCATATTCAGATTGTTGGATATGTATATCCCGGCTGCCTGCAATAGTGGATGATTGTATAGAGTCACTGTATGGGTTAGAACAGGAGCAAAAACCACCTGTACCTGTGATATGATAGGTCCCTCTATGACACGGATGATTGGAATGTCTTGGTAAAAGATGGGTGTTGCTTGACCAGCAGGAAAAAATAAATAGGCACCACTTCCTTGAGATTTGTATGCTAAGATTTCTAAGTCTATTTTTGTTTTGTTACCAGTTAGCTTATTCACCACATCCTGTAAGCTGCCCGTCTTGGGCTGGAACACGAGCTTGAACTTCTCATTCTCCAACACTAGAGGCATCAAGCTTTTCTTCTGAGGGCGACTCTGATAGAACTGAGATTCTGGAGGAACTATGAGTTCATCTGTATTGTATATGGAAATTTTGGCTGGGAATAAATGATCCCAGACAAATGAATCTGTCCTGTATAAAGTATAAGGAGCAATTTCAAATGGAGATAACTCCACAATGAACACTATTTCAAATGAATTATCACTGACTGTGGTCTTGAGTTTCCAAACTGGGTTCACCTGGCAGGGAATGATCTTTTTTCTGTTATTCTTCACAATGATGTGATCAGTATTGGCAAGTATGTGTACCACTTCTTGTCTGTACTGTGCCAAAGGGTTGAAGAACACGACATTGGTTCCAGACTTTTTCACACCAATTACCTGCTTCTTTGGCTCCGTATTGGAAAGAGAGCGAATAGTCTCTGGCTTGAAGACTACAGGAGTTTCAACCTTGCCTTTAGATAGTAGAGCTTGTATAGCCATGGCCATAACATTTTGTGTACCATTGTAAGCATTTGCCAGACGGTTTTCATAATCAATAACAACATACTCTTTAGCTGTTCCAGTGATGGCGTCGTGGTGGAGGAACAGACCATGGTTTCGACGGGCTTGCTGTAAGAAGGAGGAATATTTGAAGAAGCGCTCTTGGCTATGCATTTTCCACTTCTTAAAATATGCAAATGCTAAAGTATTCAAGATGTCTGCTGCATGAATGTGTTGCTGGACATCACGAGAGAACTTTTTATCAAATGGACGAGTTGTGAAATAGCCACTCCAGTATTCACTGTTCTGGTCAGAGTATGGAAAGAAGTCACCACTCAACACAGGCAGACCTCTATCTTGAGCATGTAACATCTTGAAAGATTTGTCACGTCTCATCAAGCTAAAGTATTCTTTAAGAGTTCCAAACTTTACTCTTATTTTCCAGTCATTGCGAGAATTCATGTAATTCATTAAATTAGCATAATTCTGGTACTGTTGATCCCACTCTATTTCATGATCATATCGGAAGTCATCGCCTAAAGGAACTAAGATTGTATTGTATTTATATAAATAGGATTTTTTCCTATACTGTTCATAAAGATAATGTGCTTGTTTTTCAATATTTTCTTTTGTGATCCGTTTAGATTTACTTTCTGTATATTCATCTACTATCTTGCGGAAGTCAAACATTAAACAAATGTACTTGTTTGGCCCACACGTGTGTTTGATGTTGTATAGCATATATGGCATAATATGACATAGAATATCATTGATTCCCTTAGAATCCCAGGCCTGTCGCCAGTTAAACTCTAAACTCTGACGAGAAATCAGGGAGCCTTTGATAGACTGATGAACTCGCTGAATGACCATATTGTCCATACCAGCTTTCTTCCAGAGGTAAGGCATGGTCCCAGAATATCCAAATGGATCAATGGACCAACTGTTTTCTGGCTTCACACCAATGTTCTCCCACAACCACTGATGTCCTTCAACAAGCTGATCAATTACAGACACATAATGAGTTGAGGCTTCATCAGGCATCACCCACCCTCCAAGAACAATCTCCAGTTGTCCTCGACGGATCAATCGACGAACATGAACCTTGACAGCATCTTCTAGTTCATTCCACCACATATTCATGAATACAGTCTCGGCCATGATGAATGTCATGTTGGGGTATTCTGTTAATTTGTTGACCATATTGGTGAGGATGTGTTTTGTCTGGTCCACATAATATTCATTAACCGTTTTCAGCCATCCTGGATCCACGTGAGAATGAGGAACTACAATAACTGTCAGTGGTTCTAGCTCTCGCTCAGATTTGTTTGGATAATCAGGTGGTGGACTTGGCATTTCGTAAGAGCCATCTGGATTTACATTGAAGTCTGCTATCTGGTAGAGATCGTATGTAGAAATGTTAGGGTGGGCACTGGCTGTGGTTTTGAAATGACACATCTCATCATTGTGATCTAAAGCAAACTTCTGCTTCCCGAGTGGCCACCTGTGAGATTCTTGAACACTGGCTCGACTGACATGACTGTGGATCTGATCATTGTTGTAGAAATAGACTACAGTCAGCATGAGGAATCCCGAGCTGAACAGGATTATCAACCGCTGCCAGAACTTCATCCTGGAACTTCTTTGCTCAGAGTAGCAGCAAAAGACAAGGCCAGCATCTCAACCCAGACCAACACACATCTCAGTTAAGTGTTCCTGCATCTGTAATGACAAGAAAAAAATAGTTAGTACTTTACTGATAACGTAACATGCTACTGAAAACAAATTTTTAGCCATAATCAGATTTTATTAGCCATATTTTTGAAAACTTAGCCAATGGCTAATTTGGCTAACAACAGTACAAGCCCTGCATAAGTCTGTTTTGACTGGAGATGAGTTTCTAATGCAATTTGGAAAAATTAGCCAATGGCTAATTTGGCTAATGACAGCACGAGCCCTGCATGAGTCTGTTTTGACTGGATGAGTTTCTAATGCAATACAAACTGTATTTAATGTTACAGTGGTCACAACTGGTTTATCAAAGGCTGTGGTATGTGCTATCCTGTCTGTCTTATTGATAAGAGTAGCTGCATAAAATGAAAAAAAAATATGTGAAGCTCCATCCTTTCTTTATTACTATTATGTTCATTGGTTATGTGATATTCAGTGTCATTGATTTTATAAGTAACAATGTTTTTCCCAAAGACGACCAGTTTTAAAATACCAGTCATGAACCACTGGCTGGAATGGGAACATCTAATGAGTCCACTGAGGGAGATAGATCCTACATCCCACTGCTCCTTAGCCAGGACTCTCCCACTGAGTTCCATCTTACTCTTCCCAATTAAAGAAAGCATCAACTGTTTTATTAAGTTGAACTCTGTTCCATTAAGGAGATACTGGTATTTGCAGGAACACATGGTTACCTGCAGGGACACATCAGTATGGTATGGAGCGTGGTGTTAATGGTGATTGTATTAATATGATCAGTTGCAGTAAGGGCTTGGTAGGAAGCATACTTTTAGGTGATTAATTTTCAAATATTCAGTCAGGGGAAAAACAAATCATATTAATATCAGCCATTATTGTTCATTGAATATACAATTTCAGGTGGAAGGTAATTAAATATGGAAACCAATACAGTTGACTGGCATCAGTGGTGTAGTGGTTAAGCTATCAGTTTTACGGATGGTAGGTACTGGGATCAAATAGCAGTCGAGGTTTGAGATTTTTAACCTCGATACTGGTTCTAACCCAGGGTTAATACTCTGTAAAGGTTGAATGTGTAGGTGGTACACAACTGGTTAATTAAAGTCCTGTCTGTGGGAGAGTTTATATAAAAGAACTCTCGCTGCTAATCAGAAAGAGTAGCCTATGTGGCAGTAGAAGGTTTCCTCTAAGACCATGAGTCACAGAATACCATATTTTATACCCCTAAATAAACAATGTGCTAGGGTGTTGTGAAAGAAACAATCCTTTCCTTTCCAACACAATTGATTAACACTGGAACATGATTCTCTATCCTAAAATAAAGGTTCTGCAGGACCTCATACTACCACGAGTATTCAGTGTAGTACGATACTTGCTGCTTCTCACATTTTTAAACTCTGAATATAAGTTCTCAAAAATAGTTATTTTCAACATAGAAGAAATCTACTACCACCAATTATGCGGTAGTTGACTTTTTTAAATAACAGCAAGATTTTTTTTTTTATTTTTTTTTTTATTTTTTTTTTTTTATTTAACTTCTCCTCTAGAGCACACTGATTTTTATCAAACATATGGTTATTCTGACATTATTCTGACATATTTCTTTAGAAGAAACCCGCAGCCGACATATAGGCTACTCTTTCTGAGAAGCAGCTAAGTGTCTTTTATATGCACTTTACCATAGAAAGGACAACACATATCACAGCCTTTTATGAACCAGTTGTGGACCACTGGTTGGAACAGAAACTAACCTAAACCCCAAATGGGTCTACTGAGAAAGATCAATCCGATGACCAACCGCTTCACAAGCAAATATGCTACTGCTTGAGCTACATCCCACTCCCAAATAACAGCACAAACCAAAGTGTTTTGTATAGAAATCATAGACCACTGGCTGGAATGAGAAGTAGCCCAGTGGATCCACTGAGTGGGATTGATCTGGAGGTCCACCTTACATCAACTGGATACTCTGGCAGTGTTAATGAGTGACGTGTCAGTACATTGTTAATAATTGGTTATTAGGACTTCTAACATGCTAATCATAACAAAATGGTCTTGTGTAAATAAACTTGCTGCCATTTATATTAATATTTAAAACAATTTATAAACAAATTTTCATGGAATGTTATTTTTAGATTTTTTTACTTAAAAAAAGAAACAATTTACATATTGTTTTTTCCAAATGATATATTATAAAGCAACATCAAGACAAGAATGTTAATAAATGAATGCAATAAGTGTTTAACTATTCCCAAACACCGTTTAATCAGCAACTGTCAAACATACTGTATTTCTGAAACATGCTGACTCGACATATCAACTCTTTGATTAGCAGAAAACGGTCCTCTTTATCTACTTTTTTAGAGACAGGACAGTCTTTGGTATAATATCAGTCACACATCACTGGATGCAACAAGAAACGGCGCAGTGAGTTCACTGAAAGAAGATTGATATGAAGATCCATTTCACCTTGGTCTATTTCTCACTCCTTTGTAAATCAATCAACAATCTTCCCATAATATAAAATATTAAATTCTAAACATATTTCTTTAATTACATGTACTTTATAACAGTAATTTCTGTGTTAGGGTGAAACAAAGGTGTACATCCAGCAGCCAAAATTTATTTTTATTTTATCAAAGAGGACATATTGTGGTGTTTCTTATAATCAAATATCCCCATTGTGAGACGTGTGTATCTATTACACCACTGTCACCCATCCCCATCACCATATCTGCATAGTCTGCATATTTAAAAAGAAAGCCACCCCTATCGCATGCTAACTATGTTGCGTGTTTCGGTAATCAGATCAACATTTGACAGTAGACAATTAGAGGGAGCCGAGTTACTCATTTAGTTAACAATTAATGCAGTGCTGGCATCTAGGAAATGTGTGTCATTGGCACAAACCAAGGATATAAGATAAGCTTATCGGATACTTGGGATGTTTGCAGTGTATATCTGGTGCAGATTACAAAGTTACCTAATGAGCAGCCCGTCTGTTAACAATGCCCATCACTTTCGGCTTGTTATCAGCAGTGTGCAACCTCCTTCTGGTTCACATATCCTCAAACCCGGGATACTTTAAAGAAAAACACAATAACGTGTTTCTCGTTTCACAGATACAAATCAAAACAGCAAAACTGTTTAGATTGGAGCCATTTCTTAGGAAAGTTGTTTAGAGAGGGAAAATTTTAAATGTCTGTTACTACCTGCTTATCTTCGATAGATGTCACTCAACTTCCCACACAAGTGTCGAGGCACGGGAAGAGCTGTTTTTTATTTCACCATGCCAAAAATAAGATTTGTAGAAAAATGCCATTTGCTAGCACATATTTGCTTATCGGTGTGCCCAACACAACAGGAAATGTTCACACCTGTACAGAGCTGTCACATAAACAAAGATAATTCCACTGGCTGTATTCTCCGAGCTCCTTTTTACTTCCTTAAGCTTTAAAACTACATGTCATTAAATGCATGCAAACCGGAAGAAACGAAAACAAGTAGTCAAATCTAGGTATTAAGAAGCCACCCCAGGGAGTAACCGAAGGAAAGGAAAGTTTCTTTAACCATATCTCATGTCATTATAAGTCAAATACATTGTAATTCTGTTAAAACGTATAGAGATGATGGAAAGGAAAGGAAAGTTAACACTATCCTACAACACTGTAAGTCAAATAAACAGTAATTCTGTCACAGGGTATAGAGGAGATGATGGAAAGGAAAGGAAAGTTAACACTATCCTACAACACTGTAAGTCAAATAAACAGTAATTCTGTCACAGG
>JAULBS010092289.1:0-17237 GCA_032355785.1 Symmetromphalus regularis | reverse complement strand
TCCTAGTGTGCTTATATGAAAAAAAACAGTCTACAATTCATTGAAGTGTAAACTCCTGTAAACCATTTGTTGGGTATCGGAGTCTGCAATTTTGGTATAAAAAATCAATAAATAAACCAAGAATAAGAATGTATTAGTTTAAACTACACACTTATGAGTGGTTTATCTGGCATAATGAATAATACATGCTTGACTAAATAATACATAGTAAGCAACTGGGTTTTGTAACAATACCCTTGTATTCTTTGCACATTGCAAAGAAATAGAAGTCCATGTATAAAAGCATATGTGCTTTTATTTCAACAACTGTTTTAATTTCAAGATAGTGCTAACTACACATTTGGTAATAATTAGATTACCAGTAACAAAATGTTCACAAAAAAATAAATGCTGTGGAGAAATAGTGTCCATGACAATTTTAGCATAAAGTATACTTTATTTTTAACAATAAGATAAAATACACTTTGTAAAAATATATAGTCCATGGCAAAATAAAGTGCTACAGAGAATGAAAAACTCTGGCAATCTCCACGGCATTCCCCATTGCTGTGGGCAATTTCAGGGGTTGCTGATTACTTTCATGTTTTTTGACATTTTAAAAAATGGCAAGACATGGTTTTATGTTAGGTGTTTATTTTCATTATTTTTTATTCAAAAACCTGTGTCCCAGCACAGAATATTACTTTGCCACCTCCTGTGCTATGATTGTTGCCATTCGTAATTTTCAACAGCGTGAGAAAAAGTGAAATATTAATAATTACGAAGAATTTGACCATTTTCTGCAGGAGCCTTTTTAGTGTACTCACAAGTAGTAAAAAAATACTAATGCTATATAACAATGCTATGCTACAATGTAAACTGATGCAACATTGTACTATTATATTAGTGATGGATATAGCAGTGAAATGGAAAATAACATTGTTAAAATTTTAAACACATGAACCAAGTGGTTGGAGTTGATTTATCAACATGAAGACATCACATGAGTGGGTGGAGGGGCTGGGGGTGGGGCATGGGGGGGAGCATGCACACACACACAAAAGTGATGGCTTTTATTCTGTTGAAATTACTGCACCAGAAAACAAATCTGTTATTTTAACTCATTACTCATTTAATGCAACCCCTGCAATTAAGACAATGTCCACGGCGAAATAAATGCTGTGGAGAAATAGTGTCCACAACATTTTTAGCATAAAGCATACTTTATTTTTAAAAAGAAAAAGATACACCATGAAAAAAAAAAAAATCTGTGGCAAAAAAGTGCCACGGTGAATGAAAAATTACTGCACCAATCTCCACGGCATTGTCGACTGCCACGGGTAAGTTCAGGGCTTGCTTAATGTTTAAATTTCAAAATACATGTACAAAATGTACATGTGTAGCAGTATTTCACTGATTAAGAAATGTCTTTAAAAGTTTAATACATACTTTGTTAATATTTATGTAGAAATCAGTTAACACATAATATGATATTTTTATACTAAGAAAAACATTTTTCTAGTAATAAAGCAATTGAATACCTTTATATTCTATGGTATATTAGAAAAAAACATAAATACATTGCATTGGTAGTGGTAGAGCAGAGGCTGTAAATTTGGCACTGAGAAGGTGTGACCATACATATTTAATAAGTTAGAAAGACCATCCTACCTTGTGTCCAGTCAGAGATGCTTTTGTTTCCAATGGCCGTGTTGATGATGTAACCATGGAGTGGCTCAATGGTCAGGGTGTAGTGGAGGCTGTCATCTGGGCTGTCTCGGTCTTCTACACGTAGGATCTTGTTTGAGAAAGGAAAGCCAAGACTACTTCCATCCATAATACTGAGCGTTGATGCACCTCTGTTGATGGATATCTGAGGAATGCCATTGTCTACAGGAATAATCTGCATCAACATCATTTGAGGTTTTCTCGTTGTGTAAGTAGTTTCTGGAAGAACATAAAAGTCTGAGTGTGTCCCATCACTTACTGTGAATGAAAAGCTATCAGAAAGTGTTTCAGACCCATCATGTTGGTATGTTATAAGGTTTTCATTCAAGTCATCCATACTAAATTTTGAAACAATCTGAGTACTGTTAAATAGAAGGTTCCCATGAATGGGAACCTGAGTAATAGTGAAGATGACCTCTTCATCTGGAGTGTCACGATCTTCAGCTTTCAGTTCAAATGGGCTGATCAGCTTGTTTTCTCCTTCTTTAAGCCTAAGAGTTTCGAACACCACAATAGGCTTTTTATTATCAACATCACTCAGAGAAATCCTGAAAGTCCTGGCAACTGGATTAAAGCCATCAGTCACCTCAAATTCAAAGCTGTCCATTTTCATCTCATCAGCACTTAAATGAACATACCGGATTTTATTGCCTGCAAGCTGCATCTGTGTGAATGAAGTGATTGGTACACCAGGCCTGTCTGTGGATTCAAGCTGACCTCGACTAGGTGCTCGTGACACAATGAATAGAAGATTTTCATCAGGACTGTTCAGATCTGAGCCACTTAGCAAGTCTGTTGTCAGGGTCACCATTCCTCCTTCAGGAAGTTCTACACCTTTATTTATGACAGTTGGGAATGTCATGTCAATGCCTTCAACAGTTATGTAGAAGTAACGGTCTATCAAAAAGTTTAATCCATCAGTCACATCAAACTTGACAAGATCTCTGACACCTTCTAATCCTGTATGAACATACTGAATCAGACTGTGATCAATATCTTTCTGAGTAAAGTTCTGACCAAGTGTCAGGTTTCGAATATCATGTTCAACTAGTTTCTGAATATATCCATACTTAGGAGTTCTTCTAATGATGAAAACCAAGTCAGGATCATTAGAGTCTAGATCTTCTGCCTTAAGATGTTCATTGGTTATTGTGATAGTCTCACCACCATGTTCCAGTTCCAGTCCATTGTTAATTGTAAGACGTGGGGTTTCATCATCAACAGGAATAACCATTATCTGTACAGTCTTGGTGATATTGTGAACACCATCAGTCAGATGGAATTCAAACACATCCTTGATGGTTTCAGTGTCATCATGTTCATAACCAATAGTTGATGGTTGCGAAATATCATCTATAGTAAAAGTTTCCACAGCATAGGTTCCTTCTGGGCGTTGCTGAACTATGTGTCCATGCTCAGGTTTCTTGATAATGGTAAACACAAGATCATCAGCAGGGTCATCTCTGTCAATGACATTCAAGATTGGAAGGTCAATCATTAGCTCCATTCCCTCAAGAACCATAAATTCTCTGAGAAACACTTCAGGTTCTTCATCATTAGCTGGGAAGATGGTAATAGTGAATCTAAAAGAGGGGGAAATGTTGAGTCCATCAGAACACCTGAACATAAACTGATCTTCTCTGGGCTCAACACCTTTGTGAACACTTTGAACATAATTAATTTTGCCGTACCTGATGTCACCGATTGTAAACGATGATACTGGAATGCCAGTTCTGGCCTTCTCTGACCCAGGAGCAGGTGAACTGTTTTCAACATATCCACTTGTTGGTTGTGCAATGATGGTGCACATGACATCAATATCATCAGTATCAATGTCAGTGGCATCAAGATGAATTGGCAGAATTGGAGCTTTGTCACTTTCTCTAACTTCAAAAGGAGCTCCAAGACTGACTATTGGTGGTTCACTATCAACTGGATTAATTTTCACATTCACAACTAACTGGTGAATTCTGTTTCCTCCTACAATAAAATCATCTGACATGTCAGTAACTACAACTGTGAATGAATCGTTTCTGCCCTTAGTGCCAACTTCACCTCCAGAGTGCTCATACTGGACTATTCCATCTATTATGTTTTTTTGAGTGAACCGGTCTGTTTGCTCACCAGCCAGCAAAATAATACCTTCATATGGAGCCTTTTCTAGCATGAATGTTAGCATCATATCATCAGTATCTGGATCAGATGCTTTGATATCATCAGCCCTAAGAGTGACTGCTGAATTCTCTGCAACATCAATTGTCAGTTCCAGAATACCAGACTGAACTCCAAGAAGACTTGGTGCTTCATCATCAATACTTTTAATCTTCACTTTGAAGGTTATTGGAACATGATGGACACCATCAGTTATATCAATTTTGAAGAGATCTTCATCTATTTCATCACCACTATTGAAGTATGCAACTCTACCATCACTAATGTCTTCCTTATAAAACAGATCTCCCACTTCCATGATTTGCTCACTAAGCTGCAGGGTTCCATGAGCTGGTTTCTCCATGATTGTGAACTTTAAATCAGCATCGTCAGTATCAGGATCGTTAGCATTAAGCATCTCCGGAGTTATAATTGTAAAGCCATCCTCAAATACAACAATTCCACCATTTGTGATTTCAGGTGGTTTGTTATCCACAGGATTGATCAACATAGTGAAACGCTGGTCTGTTAGGAGATTATCAGACAAGTCTTCAACAGAGTAAATAAATTGAATAATTCTGGGAGTGATTCCAAGTTCAGAGCTTGGTGGCTGGTAGCAGATTTTGTGGTGGTTTACTTGAGACTGTGTAAACACAGATATAACCTGGTTCGGGTGTTCACACATCACAATACTGCCTGCATCTAATGGTGTGTTGTTATCTGTGTCAAATGGCAGTACATTTACTTGATAAGTCAACTTCCTGTCATCTGTACCATCATCAGTGTACCTTAAGTACTTTCGTTTAAAACTTGTAAGCTGGAATTCATTAATATCCATCTGTAGAGGGATGTTTGGATAGAGATAGGGCATCTGATCATCTACAGGAGCAATTTTAATTACAAATTCTTCAGTATCAGATTCATTTGGTGGATCGCCATCATCAGAAAGTTTCAAACGGATTTTATCAATGACAAAATCTGACCTATGTGGTCCTATATGGCGATAATAAATTTTTCCATCCAGTATATCTTGTTGTGTGAAACTGTCTGTTATCTGTTCATACACACCATTAATTAATTGCCAGTTTTCAATGTCAGGAGGAGTTTGAAACTGTCTCCTCAGGATAAGTCCTTCTTCAGAAAGAGGCTCTTGTTGTGTAAACACAATTGAAGAATCATCACTGTCAATGTCTGTAGCACTTAAAACAAAAGGTGATATTTCTGCAATTTCTTGTTTTCGGATCTCAAGTCCAGTATTTACATTCAATATTGGTGCTTCATCATCTTCAGGATACACGGAAATGGGAAAAAGAAATTCTACAATATTTTCACCATCATTCATCCGAAAGATAATGTTGTCACTATAAGTATCACTATCATCATGTTCATACATTATTTTACCTTGATCTAAATCTGCTGCCGTAAAGAATTTCTGCCCATTTGGTAGTCTTAAGTGTCCATGTCTTAGTCCATCAGCTACAAACACTTTAACATCCTTCAAATTGTTCTCATCAGAAATTTGCAGATTTGCATCACTCCTCAAAGGCCTAGACTGTCCTTCAAACAGTTGAATTCCTGTATTTCGTGTCACAACAGGGGCCAGAGTATTCATAGGCTTAACAAGAATCATTAGCATAAAATGGTCAGATGTCAGTCCTTCGGGATCCACAACCTGTAGTCCAACTTGGTAGACTCTCTGTATATCTGAATCCTGTGCTGGTGGTTTATAAGCAATTCGTAAATCTTCTATATCCCCTTGGTAAAATGAAGTAATTGGTTTATTTCTGTCATCCGTGCTCACAAAGTGTCCCTCACCAGGGTCAAGTGGAGTAGTGATATTAAAAATTAATTTTTGTGGTGGACTTTCAAAATCTTCTGCAGCAAGGATTTCACTTGTGATGGCAGTCATAACAAACTGATCCACTTCCATTACCAGCATTGCTTGATAACTTGGTTGGGGCCGAGTGTTTTCAATACCACCCCGAATTCTAACCATTACCTGGAAATATTCCTGCTTGTGTACTGACCCATCTTGCCTCATCACCTCCACTACTAGAGGCAGAAAATCCTGGTCAGGAGAGTCCGTTTCGGCAGTATGTTTGTATCGTACCCCCATATCAAGAAATTTATCACAGTCTACCATTTGCAGTTGTGATGTTTCGTTCATGACAGCCCCATACCTCGGCAAACCACTGGCCTGGCTGAGGACACTCACCTTACACAGGTGTGTGTCTCGGTCGTAATTAAACTCCAAAACGGAACGGTCAATTGGCTGGCTAATTCCCATCAATTCAGGTACTTCAATTGGCATATTTCGTGTGATAATTTCTAGCTGCACAAATGACACTTCTACCGCAATTGTGAATGGAATTAGCAGGGTTTCTTTTGGTGAATCGTATCGAATTTGTAAGCGAATCCTGTCTTCAGGCGGACTACGAGATCCAAAATGCGAATATTTTACATCTTGCATATCAAAATCGCAGGGAAACTTTGAGGGCATAAGTTTACCTGGACGTTCCGATAGTGGATCGTTGTCTAGGACGGTCACCACACAAACATCTCCTCGCCGTACGTGAATCTGAATATCATTTGGACTGATATAAACTGACCTTCCTAACGGGACAGTAATTCCATGATTTTCACGTAAAATGTCTCTTGCTGAAAGTCGCCCCTCTACCGATGCTAAAGTAGTGACAATCAAAACAATAGCCATGTGCACTGCACACCTGGTCATTTCCTTCATTACGCTTACCTGCGCTCCTGTCCTCCGCCGGGCTAGCATTTTTATATACAGCCTTTCACGGCGAGATATTGCACAGCAGAGGTTCTGAGAGAGAAAATATTACTGTCGATCTTCTCAGCACAAGACATTGGTTGCGAAAACTTTACAACCAGTGCCATAGTTAGCCTATTCAGCCCAATGACATTACACGCATCGCATTACGCACGACCTCTCAGGGTTTACTTCCGGGACTCATATTTGCATAGAACTGTACACCGGGCGGCTGTTGTTGTTGAACGATTAACCAATCGGTCACGGCTTTCAGCAACAATAGGCGTCAATTATCGCTAAGCACCTCCCCTTTTATACTTTACTGTGAGTTAATTTGATTAGAAGGCGGTGAAGATATTGTCAATCAAAATCTGTCTGGTCCAAGAAGAATGTTTTCATGATTTGTTTGTCTATGCTGTTGATTGACACTTTTGATCGCGAGGGACTAGTTTGGTATATTTGGCTACACTGCAGCTAAATTTAGAATAGTTGCGATAAAAGATTCTCGACAATAAAAACATTTGACAATGTAGCCTATATATGATAATAATATATATATTATATGCATACAGGGGCGTATGTTGTTATTCATTGTTAAATTATTCACCGGCAAATTCTTATTTTCAAAAACGAGAGGAGCAGCCCAATATGAATTTCGTTCCAACGCCCCTATGCATATAATTCAGAGCGATTTCAAATACACACAGCTCAGATCATGGCATACTACATAATGCCTATTTCCCGTTTGAAGATACGGGTACTGTAATGTTCCCTAACTTGCATTAAAAAAAATCATTATTAATTAGGGGCGCAATACTATCATTGCCCCGGGCGCAAGCGACCCACATACGCCACTGTCTGCAGAGATACAATGATTATAAGCTACAAATGTTAACAAAATTTCAAAGCCTTTAGTTTATTGGATGGGTTTTGACGTTATGCTGTCTGTAAACTGATAGCCAGGAGGCTGTTTCACAAAACCTTCGTACGAGTAAAACTAGTCGTACGATGATCGTACGACCACTTTAGGTGTTCCTCGAAATCTTCGTAAAATATATCGTAAATCTACGACAGCTTCAGACCACTCGTACGGCTTTCGTTTTACTCGTACTTTCACTTATATCGTTGCAACTCCATGTTTTCACATGATATGCATGAAACGTGGCATGCCTTTGCCTCAAGAAAACGAATATTCGGCAATCATTAAAATAATAACAATATTGAACCTTAGCGGATCCAGGGGTGTAGGGGTCAGGACCCCCTTTTCTCGAATTTTGTTCTCTTTTTCTTAACCATATTACGAATGGAAGGAGGTGAAAATTTACCATTTTTTCACCTATTTCTATTCACAAGGAGTTACTGTTATTAATTTAATTTTCTGATATTGATATTGTTGCTGATGTAGTTCTTGTTTCTCATGTTGTCATCATTGTATATGCTGCCCCAAGGGGTGTAATGTATATTGAATAAATTGAATTGAACTGAATTGAATATTGTCATTGTTACATATTTATTTAGAGGAAACCCGCTTCCGCCACGTAGGCTACTCTTTCCGACAAGCAGGGTATTTCATATGCACTGTCCCACAGAGAGGACAGCACATGCCACGGCCTTTGATGAACCCGTTATGTACCACTGGTTGGAACGGAAAATAGACCAAATTGCAATTGATCGATCCGACCGACCTCAAACGGACACGCTACCGTTTGAGGCCGTTTGAACAAAAACATTACATAAGGATTTAAATTCGATGTAAATTTGAGCTTCTTGATTTTCCACAGCATTTGTCTTAAATCCATCTCTTTGTAGGTAGGTGTCCATGATGTCCTTGGATATTAACGGTTATTATTTACTTCGTATGAATTTGAAGTCAAGTCAAGTAAATGTTTGACATGCCCACATCCATTTGGTTCGGGCATGCCACGCCCACCCACCCCGATTCCGTGCCTTAAGAGGAAGGCACCTAATCCAGGGCGGAAAAGTGAGAAAAAAATAAAGAGAGTAAAACTATTTGAAACGAGCTATTGTTTTATAATTTAGTAGCTAAGCTCTAACAACCAGGCCCCACGAGAGGGGGGTGCAGCCGGTGCGCCGCACCGGGGCCCATGAATATCAAAGTTTAAAATTGAAATGGGCAATTACTCCTCTAAAACCTTGGCGTCTTTTTATTTGACTTTATACAATTTGCGGTTAGTTTATTACATAGTTCCAACTGTCATAGATACATGTATAGCGCAAATGAATCATCTACATATATGACTAGTGTTGGAAAAGGGGGGGCAGGGGGCCCTGCAATAGGTGTCGCACCAGCACATTTTTTTCCTCTCGAGGGCCCTGCTAACAACTACCGCGACTATTTATTTATTTATTTAAGAATGTCTGGACGGTTTTTTTACTGAGAATTTTGATGCTCGGTGTAAAAGCTGAAATTGATTTGGAGCAAAAAGAGTGGGTCAGACTATTTACAAAAAAACTAAACAAAGGAATTTTGAAGGTTTCGCGGACCTGCCGCCTGTTTCACAAAATCTTCGTACGAGTAAAATTTGTCGTACTATGCTCGTACGACCACTTTAGCTGTTTCTCGAAATCTTCGTACCTACGAAGATTCGTAAACATTTTCGTAAACCTACGACAGCTTAGGACCACTCGTACGGCTTTCGTACAATCGTACATTTCAATAATACTTTCACTGGTATCGTTGCAACTGCATGTTTGCACATGATATGGATGAAACATGGCATGCCTTTGCCTCAAGAAAATATCTGGCAACCATGAAAATGCTGAAAATAATAATATTGAAGAAGTTTATGGAATTACTACTATACTTTGCTTAATTGTGCAAATGTATTTGCCTAGAAATTATTGAGTACCATAAAGGGTAAATGTTACGAATACATGTTTACGACAAGACGTACGAACATTTCAAGCAACATTCGTACGACAAATCGGATAACATTCGTACGGGATATCGCACGTGCTTTCGTACGATAATGTTTGTGAAACAGGGCCAGTTCTATGTGTGTGTAGAATACTCAACCGTCCCTCCGTTAACAGATTTTAAAAACATTATGTTTGTGTATTATCATTATTATTATAAATTAATATGATAGCAAACCCGCCATAATAGCTTTAAAGAGGGTGAATATTTGAAAAATCGGTATCTCGTCGTTACGTAGCGTGAATTCGCGCGTGTCGGTCTCTTTGTGTCAGACGTTTCTCTACACATTCTCGATCAACAACTCCCCTTGAACAAATTCTACACACGTGCCTGCTGAACAAATGATAACATGTACTGTTAAAATAATTAGGGGATTTTGAACTTCAAATATGAATAGGTTTGGGATGAAACGTATTAGTAACCTTAAAATAAGTGTACACTACCAAGTAGCGAACGCAGGGGGTCCAGGACCCCCCCTTTTCTCGATTTTAAAAAAAAACCTTTTTCCGAGTGGAAGGACGTGAAAATTAACATTTTTTTCCGTTTCTATTCACTCATCACTTTTGGACACACACACCCTTTTCAGATAACCACATTTGGACCCCCCCTTTCAAAAATCCTGCACCCGCTCCATGGTGAGCACTGAGTTCAGACGTGTAATAGTGACATCATCGAACAACGTTAATTACTGTAATAACGTTGAACACTACTGTTGATTTTGAATAGCATTTACATTAAGATGTGTAAATAAATTTAATCTAAAAACATATTACAAAAATCGCGACAACGATAACAAATGCCGTTTGAACATAAGGATTTAAATTCGATGTTATTTCTAGGAATATATTGATTATCTACCATTACTTTTGACCTTCAGTTATGAAAAAGACTGTCCACCTGTACATATTGTTGTGGGATTTTTAATTTTATTATTATTATTATTATTATTATTATTATTATTTTGAAGCGTTGCTAATCGACCATCTTTCCAAAGGCGTTTTGGAAATAACTGAAGGTGATAAGAAGCTTCTGTACTTGAAAGGAGTGCTCAATTACTCGTGACATATTCGTAGCGTGGTCTTATGTGCTGAAGAATTGTTTAAAGCCAGTCTGTTCTTAAGTAATGATATGCTTGGTGTCAAGGAACGGTTAAATCAGTTAGTTGATCTTAAGCTTTAGGGTCTTGCAGACACAGCAAGAGAGGTTCATAGGTCTGTAGCTGCTAGGCTTTTGTTTATTCTTCCCTTCTGTATGGGAACCATCACCGCCTCTTTCTCGATTTGTAGAACTTTATTTTAGTCTTTCTTAAGCTTAAGATTTCCAATATTTTAGGTAGTACTGCATTGGTCAGGTGTTTTAATATTTTATTAACAATATTCAGTCAAGGAGATTCCTTTTCGTTTGGGTGTTTGAGGCTCTTTCGAGTTCCAGTAGTATAGGATCTTGTGGGGTAGCTCCAATGACTCTTTCTGTCCTCTTCTCGTTTTCTTCATCTCAGTTCTTGTGATGGTAATGTTACCTTAATTCGAATAAGACTTGTCAAAGAGGTCAGCAGATTTCTTTCATGTAAGTATGTCCCCAAGATTCTTCCTCGTTAAGTCTTTTCTATGTGATCCTCCATAATTTGGTGCAGTAACATGTACATTTTTTCCTGACTCCTATTTTCTTTGGCAGCTTTGTTTGAATTCTTTCTTGTCCATTTGACCTTCTTGTAGTTGGTGTTTGAGAAGTTTTGTACATGTTTCCACTCCCCCTCCCACCTCCCTCCGCCAGCTATGGTCCAACTTCTCTTCCGATAACGCAATGAACACCGTCAGTGCGGAAGTCTTGATAAGGAAAGATTGTAGAATGTCAACGCCTAGAATAGAATGTTGGTTTATAAACACTGTGGGTCATTAATCTGACAGATGTTTTTTTCTTGTCCTCGTTTGAGAATCGTCGGTTCTTTCATTGCAAGCACCATCACCCACCTACTCGGTCCTTGAAACTCATTGGTTCTTTCAGGTGAGATCAGTAGCGGATCCAGGGTTGATCCAGTGGCCCGGACTCCCCCTTTTCTCGTACTTTTTTTTTTTACTTTTTACGAATGGAACCACATGAAAATTAACTATTAGCCACCAAATTTTGAATATTTAATGAGGTGAACCTAATATCAGTCCACAATTGTTAATTTTATCCAATTAACTTTGTTATATGTGTAATTATATGTTTATAAAGTCGAGAAAAACATTTCTAACATTTATTTAGTCCTACCATGCACCATTTAAGAAATACCATTTAGTATATGCTGAATTTAATGTAGAATTCACTTTTTTCTGTTAGTCAGGGAGCAAGTGTATTCTCGTGAGAACTTAGTGATGAAAGCGAACAACCTGGTGTAATCTTTGAAGAAACACCCAATAAGCAAAACAAATTTTGATGGCACTTTGACTACCGGCTCAGGTCATCCCTAGAGACGCCATTTTGAATATATAATTAGCAAGATAATAGTCAGGGAGCAAGTGTTGTAATAAAGAAAAAGGTTCCGTGGGAATTTGGTGATGAAAGCAAACCACCTATTTAAATATAATGGATATATCATATCTTTCAAAAAGAACTTTGATGACACTGAGGAAATGCTCTGATGGCCGCCAGAGCTGCCATTTTGAATATTTAATGAAGTAAACCTAATATTAGTCCGCAATTGTTAATTTTATCTAATTAACTTTGTAATATGTGTAATTATAGGTTTAAAAGGTCGAGAAATCCATTTCTGACATTTATTTAAATCTAACGTGCACCATTTAAGAGATATCATTTAGTATATGCTGAATTTAATGTAAAAATTCACTTTTTTCTATAGCAAGTGTCAAGGAAAAAAAGTCGAACGGGAATTTGGTAATGTAAGCAAACCACCTAGTCAGTTATCTTATGTATGCCCTGTATCACAGAATAAAAACTCTGATGGTACTGAGAAATGGCTCAAAAGGCCTAAATAACCGTTTTGAATATTTAATGTCTGTTTAAAACTTAATTTTATACAAATAAACTTTGTAGTACATTTAAAGTTTAATTATAGGTTTATGAGGTCGAAAAATCCATTTCTGACAAGTATTTACACCTAAGATGTACCAATTTAAAGAACGTTTTGTATATTCTGAATTTAATTTATCTACAGCACTGAAAACGAACTAATAAAATATTTTATAATTCAATTAATTTTATCATGTCTATTCATCAAGACACGATAGATGGTACTTTTTTTATTTATGATGTATGAAGATTTGTTAATTTTGCATTTTATTTGATGGCAGCAGTGGATAAATTCAGAAGAAACAATGAACATCTAACAAGTTCTCAAAGTAATGACATTTTTAAGAATATATATTTTGTGAACAGATGGTGGATGTTTTGAGAACAGATTATGAAAGTTATGTAAATATATATGTATACCTCGCAGACGGGTTTCAACCAATCATCTAGAACTCCAATGGCACAGTTGCACAACAACAATAAGAAAAGAACAGACTGAATGTGTTCATATGTAAGCAAAATATGTAACCAGCCTTATATCTATCATTAAGTATTTGAGGAACAAATGCGCCATTATGACCAGTAGCCATCAAGGACTAAGTGCGATATATTATGCTTAGGGAAGAACACCAGGTGTCACAATTAGTTCAAAGCAAAGTTTAACACTAACAAATCAGAGGTGATATTCTTGCTGAGTACATCTATGTTCCACTTAAAACTGGATAGTTCCAGTCCCATGGTTGACATCATTTCCCATGGTGGACATGACCAATGGTTTATTCAATGAAAATAGAATCTTTTAATTTACACGATGGACTAGTATAATAATAGAATTAAAAGTTATGATAACATGATCAATGTTTGCAAGGGATGTCTGGCAATAGTGTGTAGACATGACATGTCTGACACTTTAAAAAAAATCATTAAACAGATAGTGCCAACATTGTGGTCGAAAATTCTCCATAAGGTCAGCAGAGCCAAACATTTAGTTCAGGCATCACGCACTAAAATCTGGATCAACAGATTAAATTGTCCTAATGCTAATGGTGAATAAAAAAAGTTACAAATGAGTGAAGATGAATCTAATAGGTGAACGAGATGAATTTGATGAACAGGACAAGTATTAAGAGGTTTCAAGTGATCACATATAATTAAGAATGCAAATTTTACAAGAAAGAGTCGATCACATACATAGTATGATACCTTATTGTGGCAATTTATTACATTCTGATAATTGCAACGCTAGTAGTAAGTTTAATCTGAGACGGTTGTGAAAACGTCAGATGTATTTATTTTGCTCAGGTGACTCCTCATAGATAAGGCCAGGAATCTGAGGACAGTGGCTTTTATGATCAAAACTCAATGACATTTAATCTTGCTTCCTAATGATTGAAATAAATATCTAGATAATAGCAAAATACATCATATAATGCATTTAAACTCTCAAATATGGATCAATACCTCCAAGTAATATGTACTTTGAAATTTTAAATAATTAAATTACAAAATGATACCATTAAATGTTATTTATTTGGGATCTTTTATGGATGCTCAAATTTGTTTAATAACACATCCGACTGATGCCACCAAACAAAATACAAAGTGAAAAACGTTTATGCATATGTAAGCAAACTTTAGCCTGTTGTTTTCAAATGAAAGTCATGATCAAAATATTTTATATTATATATTTTTATTAGTTCGCATGCAGTGGTATAAAGAAAAGTGAATTTTTATTTTAAATTCAACGCGTACAAATAAATTTAGATATATCAACTTCATAAACCTATAATTAAATGTATTATTTAGATAAAATCAAGTTTTAAATTGATATTAGGTTTGCCTTATTAAATATTCAAAATAGTGACTATGTCGGCCATCTGAGCAATTTCTAAGTCCCAACACAACAAAGTTTTTATTTTGTTATATAGGGCATACCTAAGATAACTGAGTAGGTGGCTTACTTTCATCACCAAATTTCCATCTTTTCATGACACTTGCTGAAGAAAAATGTGAAATTTTGTATTAAATTCAGCATATATTAAATACTAAATAGTATCTCTTAAATGGTGCACTAAATATATGTTATAAATGAATTTCTTGATATCATAAACACATGATTACACATATTACACGTTTTGGGGGAAATAAAATTAACAGTTTTGAACTGGTTAACTTACCTAATTAAATATTCTAAATGGCGGCTCTTGCGGCCATTCGAGCAATTTCTCAGAGTGCCATCAAAGTTCTTTTTGTAAGATTATTATATATCCATGATATTTAAATAGGTGGTTTGCTTTCATCACCAAATTCCCATAGGACCTTTTTTCATGACACTTGCAATAGAAAAATTCCTTTTTTACATTACATTCACCATATAATAAATGGTATCTCTTAAAAGGTGCGCGTTAGGTCTAAATAAATTCTCAGCCTTATAAACCTATATTTACATATATTACAAAGTTAATTAGATAAAATTAACAATTGTGTACTTATATTAGATTTACCTCATTAAATATTCAAAATAGCGGCTCTGGTGGCCATCATTGCTGTTTCACAGTGACATCAAAGTTTAGTTTTTTTGTAAGATATGATATACCAAAGATATTTAACCGCTTTCATCACAAAATTCCCACGGGACTACACTGGCTCCTTGACTAACATGGTTAAGTGTTACATTGATACAATAAAGAGAAATACTGGAAAATATTATTATTTAGGTGTTTTAATTTCAATTTATTCGAAGCAAAAAGTGGGGTTGGGAGAGATAATTATATAGGTGTCCACCCTTCTCCAAAAAGTGGCGGCACGTGTCCCCCGCCCCCGGGATATAAAAAAAATACAGACTACAAAAATAATGTGTTATGGAAACTGCATAATAACTATTATTATAAGAAATTTATAATATAAATTTTGTTTCTTCATTTTCCCCCATTAAAGTTTGACATTGATAGAAAACAGTTATAGTGTAAATATCAGGGTAATTATGGTGACAGTTAAAAATATAATAAATATTTTTTTTTTAAATAATAATGAGGCCAAAAACAAATGGGGTGAAATAAATTGGTACGAAATGTTTTGCAGATACAAAAATATTCAGATGTTTTGTGAGTGAATTACGCAGTATTGCAGCGACATTTGACTACGGTGCACAGTTAAATGACAGTCTACGTGATATGCTGGTTTAAAAAATGATAGAATTCAACAACAAACTGAAGAAACAAGAAACCAAGCACGTACGAACGATGTGAGGTGGGAGGTCCCATTTAGATCGTCTATCATATCCAAATACAGGTCACACACATTTCCTGTAATAAAATAACCAAGATATGCTTACAGATCAATTTTTAAACCAATGTTTATCGTGTGTCTATGTGTATATGCGTGGTTACCTATGTTTATCGTGTGTAGGTTACCAATGTTTATCGTGTGTATATGCGTGGTTGCCATTGTTTATCGTGTGTATGTGTGTATATGCGAGGTTACAATAAAAACGAGAAACGCTGAAATGTTCTTTTTGGAAGATGCACTAAATTTTAACAGTGTTTATTGAAAACAAAGGGAAGGACTGTTTTCCAACACTTTGCAGGGTTCGAAATTAACGTTTAGATACATTTATTGTTCCATACTGTTTACTGTAATAATGGCAACATGTTATGAGAAACATCCCTTCCCCTCCCTCATCATCACCCCACACCCCACCCGACCCGATGCTGCATAACGCGACTTTACAGAATAGCAATATAAGCGGTTTCGCATGTATTCAAACACGGCCGCTACAGGGTAGCACATCCCAACATCTTTTAATATATATCAAGGAGAAGGGCGTGGTCTAAGGAATAAATATTTCGTAGGTATTTTACAATATTCACAATTTAAAATCCTATCAGACATACACGTATTTAAATACAGGGGCGTTGGGACGAAATTCATATTGGAGAGGAGCTGCTCCCATTTCTGAACATCAGAATTTGCCGGTGAATAATTAAACAATGAATAAAAAATATATATTTATGAGAATTATTGTGGAAAGCTGGAGCCCCCAGATCACACTCTCAGGCTCCAACGCCTCTGAAATAATATTGTAAACTCTAATTTACTGACCATATATGATTATATCTCTTCGCTATGGACATAAAATCCTCAGCATCTTGCTTCTTTCATAACTCCAATTCAATTGCCAGTTATCACCACGTGCTCTCTAGTTCATGCTGCACGAGCTACTATTTCCCAAAATCATATCAGATTTTTCATTGTAACGATATTTATGTAACGTACCTGTCAATATGCCATTTTCACTGTTCACGTATCCTTTCTCATTAACGAATGTATTTTCAGACCTTAGTTTTTGAAAAAGGCGTGTGATAGATCCCACCCCTGAAAATGCTTAGGCGAGTGATAAAATGGACGCTTGATAGCACTAATAAGGAGAGTGAAAATTCGCACGTGTTAAAATGCTTAAGATCCTCGATCCAGCCATGTTGTTTAATCAAATTTTGTCCATCTAGGTCAGTTGGTTGGTTGTATTTATTTTCCTGCTTATATCCAATTAAGGTTGAAGCACGCTGTCCTGGGCACACAAATCAGGTTCCTGTGCTGTCTGTCCAGGACAGAGGTTAGTGTTAGTAGGAGACACGAAACCCGCTGCTTTTCTATAAA